>JARHVA010001180.1:2712500-2980000 GCA_037957365.1 Torreya grandis | reverse complement strand
ACATAGCTAGTTCTATATATAGAGTGTAGACTCCTTAAAAAATTATACGTATTTGGGTTGATAATTAAATGAAAGATCATATAATATATGTGTTTAGTGGTTTCGTCAAGGGGTATATCCTCATAGTTTGTATGAGAAATCACCTAGCTAACATATAACATTATATTATATCTTCCCTGCATCTATAAATAATGATCTTGGAGTGCAATCACCTAGTCGATCCAAGCTCATAAAAAGTGTCAAAAACATATTTGGTAGCACAAATTGCATATATATTGGCTTGTCAACTAAAGTGTTCAATTTTATGGGGACTAGAGTAATCAAGGGACTAAAGAGTGAATTAGAGTCCCAAAGAGCATAGATAGGTACTATATCATGTAAGGGGTACTAGAGTGTGTATATAGGAACTAGAGTTTACAAGGGACCAAAGTGAAAACTAGGGACCCAAAGCATGCATATAGGTATTAGATCATGTAAATATTATTATAGCATACATGTATGAACCATATATTATAAGGTACTAAGTCACACACATGGTCTCTAAAGGGTGCACATTAGTATCAAAGAGTACAAGTGACCTAAGAGTGCATATAACACCCCAAAAGGTGTACATAGAAAGAGGAGGCTACAAGGGTCACCAATGAGCATAATTCCAAAGAGGGTACATGGGAGTCAAACATTACACATGTTTCCTAGAGATCACATCAAATAATAGTCATAGGTTGTAAGGAGTCACTACTAAGTGATAAATGCACTTGTGGACTATGTGATGTCATGGAAAGGGTGAGTTGCATGAAATTTCCTCAATCCAAAAACTAGCCTAAGGAAGCTTTAGTAGTAGGATGCAAAAAAGAGTGATTTTTTTTTTAAAGTAAAATTTCATAGTGGTGAGTACAAAAGTGACTCATAGAGGGAGTCAAGTGATTGAGCCATATAATGAGTAAATGTGGCCCAAAAAGCCCAAGTAATAGGCCAACGAGGATAATTTTATTTTTCCAAGTTAAAAAGCTCACTTAGATATTCAAATATGACTCCATAAGGGATTCTAGTGAGCAAGTCAATCTAGTGAGCACAAGTCACCCAAGAATCTTGAGTAGCAAGTTTCTTAGGTAAAGGTTTAATGGTACAAGTTTGAGTGTATAATTAAAAATAATAATAAAATATGCATGCTCAAAAGTATTTTGAGCATCAGGGTGTAGTCTGAGGTACCCAGAGATGTGTCCAAAAACATTTATAAAAAATTAAAGGAAAATTAATATTTATTTTTATTTAAATTTATTTTTTTCATGGTGGGCTCTCATTCATAGCGAAGTATACAAAGAGATTAAAAATCTTAGGAAAAAATTCATCCATAGCCTTCAACTTCTTGTACAAATAAGTAAGGAGGTTTATGATAAGAAGACATCTCTATCTTTTAGGAAATCTTCTCTAATTAGACAACCCCTAATTAGAGGATAAAAAATAAATAATTTTTTTTATCTATATTAACTTATAAGTTTCCCTCCAAAATTGGAAAATCATCTAAAAAAGAAATTTTCAAAAAAATTATAGAGGAAGATATTGCAGATAGATTCCAAAAAATCATGTCATTTAAGGGAGGTACCTCTTTTGGTAGTTAATTATGTTGCTTTATTCTTAGAATATCAGAAGAATGCATATTTCCTCAAATAAATTTTTTTTAGGGAATTTATAAGGACTCACAAACTCATTATTCTAGTTATTCAAGAATCAAAATTAGAGGAAGATGTTTTTTTGAACCATAAGAGGTCCTATTGGAGTGAAGTTAGAACTACTTGTTTTAGTGATTCAGGGGATTTTGGTGGGCTTATCACATTTTAGGATACCAATTCCATGATGTGGTAATCCATTCTCAACATCATGTGGTTATTCTCTTCACAAATTTGAAAGATATTGAATAATGGATCTTCTCAAATATATATTCTCCAAATTCTATTTTAGCTTGTAGAAAACTATGGGAAGATATTATATCTTTCCATAATAATTGTAAAATTTTCCTTTGGATCATGGTTAGAGAATTTAACTCCCCACTTCACCCAAGAGATAAAAAATGAGGGAGCATTGCTTACTCTAACAACATAATAAACCCAAAAAATATCAAGATAATAAAATTACCAATAGGCCAAGATCTAAATCAATAACTCAAAATTGATTCATATTGAATGACTTGAAATAATTAAAAATCTGAACCATGATTAATTAATCCTAAAATTAAAATTAGAGTTCACATGAAAATTTTGAAAAAAAAACTAAAACCTAAAAAAATGCCTATTTTTAGGAGCTGCTATTTATAGTAAGTTCACATGTAAGCATGCGTAGCTCTAAAAATATCCCAAAATATCCAAAACACTATAATTAGAATATGAGATGAAATTAACTAAAGTTAATGCTTGGTCCTAAAAATAGACAATTTATAAAAATAAAAATAACCTAAAAAATAATTAAATCACAATTTTGGACCCTCAAATGATCATGTATGGCCTCCAAAAAATATAAAAAAAATTACTAGGTAGGTTGCACTACCTAGGATAGAAACAAACTTTTTGATATGGTCATTTTGGCATGTGGAAGAGATCAAATGGTGTTACGGGTCAAAATTTATGACCTTCAAAAGGTTGGCCTATGTTTTTTACATCATTCTCCTCTGGTTGAAAACAACTCGACTCATGTGAGTTGCCGTAATTATACTACTACAATTTTACTTATCAATATTCTTCATCTCCCATTATGTAATCCAAGGGTTGTCTTATTATGGAAATCCTTCCCACTACACTAGATACCTATTATAATTTCCTTGCCTTGTGTTTACTATCTTCATATCCAAAACTTACACTATTTTTTCCTTCTTCTTTGCAACCTATTGCTCTCAATTTACTTCTTCATCTTCATCATCTTCACCATCTTCCTCATGGAATTAATATAAATCTAAAACATTAAATAATGGAGATATATCAAAATTATGTGGTAAACTCACCTCATACGTATTGTCATTGATTTTTTTCACAATTTTGCATGGTCCAATTTTCTTGTACTTCAACTTCTTGTATGTGAATTTTGGAAATATTTATTTCCTCAAGTAAACCATTTCCAACTCTTCTTATTTAAATACCTTGGATCTTCTTCTGAAATCTAATGCTGCTTTATATTTCTCATTACTTTCCTACAATTTTCTTCTTACTCCTTGTAACTACTACATATACTTTGCAAATAATTATGCATCATCATTAATTTGATCTACAATCGGTAATTACACTAAATCTAAAATACTCATAATATTTCTCCCATAAAATTTTTGAAAAGGTGACTTTCCTATTGATCTATTCACTAAACTATTATATGCAAACTCAGCTTGTGATAAATCCAAATCCCATTGCTTGGGCTTCTCTCCAACTATGCATCTCAATAGATTTCCCAAGCTCTTATTCACAACTTTTGTCCATCCATCTATTTTTGGGTGATATGCACTATTAAATTATAGATTAGTACCCATATTCTTCCACAAAGTCCTCCAAAAATGACTTATAAATTTTATGTCCCTGTCTGAAGTAATATTTTTTAGAACACCATACAATCTCACAATATCCTTACAAAATAATTCTACAACTCTAGTGGTATCATTGGTTTTCTTACATGTAATGAAATGGACCATTTTAAAAAATCTATCTACAATATAAAAAATTTAATCATTACCTCTTTGTGTGTTTGGCAATCCCAACACAAAGTCCATACTCAAATCTATCCATATTCCACTTGGAATTGGTAATGGCATGTATAGTCTAGTATTTTGTGCATGTCCTTTAGCCACCTAACATATTATGCACCTTGAAACATAACTTATCACATATCTCTTCATCTTTGGCCAAAAATACTTTTCCTCTACCAAAGATATTATCTTCATCTTACCAAAATGTCCAGCCTAACCACCACTATGTAAATCTCTTATTATACTATCTCATAGAGACCCAACTGGAATGCATAATTTTTTCCTTTTGAAGATATAGCCTTCCTATATAAGATAATCATCATGGATAATATTTTTCTCACCTATTAATGTCTTCTTAAACTATTCAACTATCTTGCCAAAATGTGGATCAATATCATATAATTCTTTCATAGCTTCAAATCCAACTACTTCACTCACCATAGTAGTTAATAATGTTACCATCCTACTCAATGCATCATCTACTTGATTTTACTTTCTTGATTTATGCTTCAACACAAAAGTATACCCCTGCAAGAAAGATACCCACTTTGTATGCATACTATTCAACTTATTTTGTGTATTCACATACTTCAAAGCCTGATGATTTGTAAATAGTATAAACTCCTTAAGTACCAGATAATGCCTCTAATTTCTTAATACCTATACAATTGAATAAATTTGAACATCATAAGTATAATACTTTATTCTTACCTCATTCATTTCTCACTAAAATATGCTATTGGCTTTCCTTCTTGACTCAGTACAACACCAATTCCCACAAATGAAGCATCACAATCAACCTCAAACACTTTGCTAAAATTGGTCTTTCTATAATAGTTTTCTTCAAAAATTCAAAACTTTCTGTGGCTACTCTAGTCCATGTAAATTCTTTCTCTCTCATGCAGTCTATTATTAGTGCCACAATACTACTAAATTTTTTAATAATTTTTTTGTAAAAAGTTGCTAAACCATGGAAACTTCTTACCTCTATATTGATTCTTGGAATAGGCCACTCAACAATTGCCTTTATCTTTTCTTCATCGATTTTCACACCAATTTCTAAAACTACAAATCCCAAAAATACCAAACTATTCTACATAAACTTGCACTTCTTCAAATTTACATACAACTTCTCATTTCTTAAGAAATCCATTACCATTCTCAAATGTTGTAAGTGTTCTTCTTTAGTCTTACTGAATATCAAAATATCATTGAAATAAATAACCATAAAATTACCAATATATTCTCATAGCACTATATTCATCACCCTCATAAATGTGCTAGGTCCATTAGATAATCCAAATGGTACATAATACCTCCTCATCCTCTCATCATGTCTTTCTCCTCCAAGATTTGAACTTGCTCTGATACCAGATAATGAACCTGAAAACTATCAAGATAATAAAATTACCAATAGGCCAAGATCTAAAATAATAAATAAAAATTGATTCATATAGAATGACTTGAAATAATTACAAACCTAAATCATACTTAAATAATCCTTTACTCAAAATTAGAGTTCACAAGCAAAATTTGAAAAAAAAACTAAAACCTAAAAAAATGCCAATTTTTAAGAGCTGTTATTTATAGTAAGTTTGCATGCAAGCAAACTTAGCTCTAAAAATATCCTAAAATATCCTAAACACTATAGTTATACTATGAGATGAAATTAAACTAAATTTAATGTCCAGTCCTAAAAATATATAATTTCTAAAAATAGAAAAAACTCAAAAAAATAATTAAATTATAATTTTGGACCCTCAGATGATCATGTATGCCCTCCAAAAAATATCTAAAACATTTCTAAGTAGGCCAAACTACCTAGGATATCAACACACTTTTTGACATGGTCATTTTGGTGCATGAAAGAGCTCAAACAGATTTATGGGTCAAAAGTTATGGCCTCCATAAGGTTGATCTATTTTTTCTACATCACAGCATGGAGGATTTCTCATCCCTCAAATCGGATACATGTTTGATATATTTAGAGATAAGAGGATCCAAATATACTTGGAGTAATAGGATATTGGGAGACAATATTATTTTATGCAGGTGGGATAAATTTTTTATATCTTTGGAGTGATTAGCAATCAAGGATTTATCTTTAAAGGCTCTACCATGGATTGGGTCAAATCATAACCCCCTTGAGTTGAGATTTGTTGACCAAGAAAACAAGGATAATAGATATCCTTTTAAGATGGATCACATGTGGTTATCTCATATTGACATCTATGATCGGATTCTAGAGTATTGGGCCTTTAATGTAAATGGATCAGTTATGTTTAAACTAGCCAAAAAAATGAAAAATGTGAAAATTAAAATCAATCAATGAAATGAAAAAGTATTTGGTAATGTACTTGTGTATAAGAAAGCTTTAAAATCTAAAATATGAAATATAGAAGAAGAGATAGAAAATAATGAATATGACACTGATCTGCAAAACAAGGAAAGATAACTCTTATGTAAATATCATGCCATGGCTAGTAAGGAAGAAACAATGTGGAGACGAAAATCCTAAAATATTTGGCTAAAATAAGGGGATAGAAACCCTTGATTTTTTCACATCTACTTTAACCCACAAAAATCATAATGCCATCAAGGAAATCACTGATAGTGAAGTGAATATCATAGCTGATTCTGATTGAATTAACAATAAAGTATTAATTTCTTCAAAAATAACTTTAAGAAAAACTTATGTTTTGAGCAAGAATTTATGTATATGATCCCCAAATTGGTTAATCACAAGGATAATGAGGTTTTTATAGCTGCCACCACTAATGAATATCTAAAGTTTGTTCTTTCTAAAATGAATCTTGATAAAGTTTTGGGCCTGGATGGTTTTCCATTTGCTTTCTTTAAAAAAAATTGGGATATAATAGGGGATGATGTGGTTTCTAATGTCAATGAATTCATTACTTTAGCACAATTGTTATAAGAATTCAATCACACTTTTTTAGTGTTAATCCTTAAAAAGGAAGGGGTTGTTAATTTCTTAAATGTTTGGCCTATCAGTATTTGTAATTTTATTTATGAAATCATTAGGAATCTGATAGCTTTGAGGTTGCAATGAATCATGGAAAATATCATTCAATCTCAACAAGGTGGCTTCATTCTTGGTAGACAAATTCAAGATGGTGTTATCATTATGCATGAATCTATTAACTCAATGGACAAGAGTAATAATGTTGAAATGATCTTAAATTTGGATATGGCAAAGGCATATGACATATTATATTAGAGCTTCTTCAATATAATGTTGGCTTAATTTGGTTTTTAGGATAATTTTCAAAAAATCATTAGATCTTGCATTTATACCTATATGTTTTTAGTGCTTGTTAATGACATTGCTCAAGGTTTCTTCAAAAACACCAAAAGAATTAGAGAAGGGTATCCCATCTCCCCTTTCTTATTCATCATCATGGCTAAGACTCTCAGTAGATTCATATACAAAGTGGTTAACTCAACTGAGTTAAAAGGATTTAGACTAGCTTGTTTTGTGGAACCTATCTCCCATCAGCAATTTATAGATGACACAATTATCTTGTCTAAAGATACCATTCAAGAAGCTAAGACTCTAAAGAAAATTCTGGTAATGTATTAAAAATATTCTAATGAGAAAGTTGATTTTGATAATAGTTTTATCTTTTTATTTAATACTCTAGTGGCTAGACAAAATCAAATTGCTCTTTTACTAGGAAGCTCATCTTTCTATGAGGGTAAGACTTTAATTTGGTATCATCTTTCTTTATTTGAGTGGAATTTTCTTATATCGAGATTTAAAAGGAAGCTTTCAAGATGGAAAGGAAAGTTACTTTAATAAGTAGGTAAAATTTTGCTTATCAAGAGTATATTCCAAAGTCTCCATGTGTATCTCCTTTAAATTTTCAATCTTCCTAAGAGAATTGAAGAAAAGATAATAAATATTCAATGGAATTTCCTATGGTTTAGAAATGAAGAGAGAAATAAACTCCATCTTGTATCCTAGAATAAATTTTGTATTCATAAAAAATATGACAGTCTTGGTCTTAGGAATCTTTAGTTTATGAATAAAGCACTTATTACAAAATTTGTTTGGAGATTTGATGATAAAAATACCACCGAGGCTAGAATTATGAGTTTCAAATATTTAGAGGGTTGGGATCCTATGTGCATTTTTGTTGAAGAGCATTTTGTTAGGGGCTCACACTTCTAGAACTTTTTAATTTCTAATAAAGATATTATTTACATAGGTTCTAAGTGGTAGATTGGTAATGGGCAGAAGGTAGATTTTTGGAAAAATACATGGGTCATTTATCTTCCCCTTAGTCAAAATGATAGTTGGTAGCATTTTTAAGAGGGTGTTTAGAACCCATATGGTCACAAATTTAAAGATTACTAGTAGTTGATTGAAGGTGTTAAGAATTGGAAACTCTTGCCGTTAGATAACCTTAATCAAGAGGACATTCTAAGTTTGAACAATCTAAATAATTTACTGAGAAATTATCATTTACCACTCAATAATAGAGAAGACTAGTTCATTTAGAGGGATTCTTTCAACAGATAGTATCAAGTTAAATCAGGTTATTCATTGTTAGAATAAAATCCTAGTTTGAATGTGAAGTGGGAGACTCTATGGGATAAATGGTTAATTCCAAAATTAAATATTTTCATTTGGATAGCTGTTCAAAATAAAAATTTTACCATGGATAATCTAATAAAAATAGATTGTATTTTAATCAATAGATATGTGTTGTGTGAAAATGATAATGAAAATTTCTTTCATTTGCTTATGGATTATCCATACTCTTAGGATATTTGGAGTTTTATTCTCATTAAATTCAATGTGGAATGGGTTCATGTAGGGTCTTTGTTGGAAGTATAGTAGTCTTAGGAGTGTCCCTTTAGGAATGACCTGCTCAAGAAAATATGGAAGATCTCTTTTCCCCATATCATTTGGGCCATTTGGAGAGAGTGAAATAATAGAATATTTAAAGAAAATAATGTAGTAGCTATCTAAAAGTATTTTTGAGGCCATCCTGAAGAACTACAATAATGTAATAAATAATAAAGGCAAATGCTTTCTTCAGGTGGAACAAGTTCTTACTCTTAATTGGCATATTGATACTTCTAATATAGGTAAGATAGATTCTAAATATGAGATAAGAAAAATAACTAAATGGAACCCCCCCCCCCTTTGGGTTGGCTAAAGATCAATTTTTATGGAGATTTTAAAGGGAATCTAGGTCATGCTAGAGGATGTGGTATTCTAAGAGAACATCAGGGTAATTTTGTGGTATGTTATGTGGGAGATATGGGTGTCAAGTCTAATCAATGGGTTGAATCCTTGGCTACCCTGTGGGGTCTTAAATTATCTATAAAAATGGGGGTGTAATTGTTCATTGTAGAGGGAGATTCCCTTGACATATTGAATTATCTATCCATGAAAAATGCTATTAGTTGGACCATTAAGCTGGTAATTGATGAAGCAATCTCCATTATTAATTGTAAACAAAAGGTTCTAATCCAACACATTAATCATAAAGGAAATACGATAGAGGATTGGTTCACTAATAAGGGGGTGACCTCTTTAGGTAACCTTAGATGGATTTTGAAGAACTTCCTAGGGACATTGTCCAAGGGATAATGAATGAAGCATTATCTAATGTTCATAATTACTAAGAATACAGGGATCTCTCCTAAGTTGAGATAGAGGATACTTAGGGACTTTAGACTATCTATTAATATTATTCCCATTTTTATTCCTAATTTCTTTTTTGGCCTCATGAGGAAGCTTTTAGATATGTTCTCTTTTATTCTTGTTTTATTTAGCATTACCAAAAGTAGCAAGAAGATAGTGCTAGAGTTTGGTGGTCCTTTGGCCCTTTGGAGTTAGGACGGTCTTTGTCACTCTTATTCAAGTCTCTCCAATAGTAGTATGGGTTTACCAAATAGGATTGAACCAAATTTTCCTAAAGAGGTTAAGAAAAATGAAATAATTTGGGAGGCCTTACAAGTTGGGGGCTTTGCAGGTTTCATGGAAAAGATTGAAGGTCATGACAACCATATTTTGACCTCATTTTTTAGTGCCCAAGATAACAGAATAATCAACATCAATGGGGTTACTTTGGAAATCACTGAGGAGTTGATAGTGCACATAAATTACTTGACTATAGAGGAAATAAATATCTTTAAATCCAGAAATTTCAAAAGAGAAGGAATTTTTTTTGCAAGAATGGGAAATTTTGGAGAACTTGCATGATGGCTTTGACTATGAATCTCTCTTATGACCTTTTGGGGAAGTTTCCTATCATTTTATGAAATACATAATGCTTAAAGTTAGGTATAAGGTAGTCATACCTTATTCATTTTCATAAACTACTTTAAACATGTTATGCCCTTGAGCCTTCCCTTTTATGTTCTTCATTCTCTTAAAGAATTTATTTTAAAATTCAAATATGTCAAGTACCTTACTCCCAAGCATGAAGGGATTATATTTTTAATTCATAAATATTTTAAGGATGTGAACAAGTGGAACCCTAACTTATCTCATCCCAAGAAGAAAACTGTTGAGAATAAACCTGTGGACATTAGGAAAATACAAAAGGTCTGGATCAAGTACCTGGGCAAGGTTAGTAAGAATACATAGGATAATCCTTATAAGAGCGCAGTTACCAAAGATCCTAAAATTTCATAGGTGAAACAATTATTTTATAAATATAGTATCAAGAAATGACTAAGGAGCATGGGTAGGTCTCCCAACAAGCCATACATTTTACTATACAAAAAGGAGAATACAAGGTAGTCTATTGAGGACATCATCATAATGGAATAATAATGGGTTGGAAATGAAATTTTTAATCAATGCACTAGATGATACTAGTAAGACCCCTCAACCTAAGCTTCTTAAAGTAGGTAAGAGGAAGGATAGAGATGATGTGAATGACAAAGGTAATCGCTCCCTTAACAAACAACATAATGATTTAAATGAGAATTTTAATTCCCTTGTTAATTATTTGAAAGGTAAGGAAAATTATAAAATAATTTTTGAAGAGTTAGATCTTAAAATATCCATATTGAGATGGTTTATAAGGGAGTTATCTAACCTCATAGGGAAGGTTAAGGTTCTATAGAAATATAATGACATGTTCAATCAAGGTAAGGTAGACAAGGAGGAAAAAAAATAGTTGTAAAGTCTTCAATTCAAGCTTGAAATGCTTGAGAATGAGAATGAGAAGCTTGAAAATAATGTTAGTTTCTTGGTAAATTGAAGATAGGCTGCCATGAATGAGTGGATTCAGAATGTATGGAATCTTTGGCTCACCTAGGTGAGTTATTTGACACAAAATCTAAAAGTAAAGGATAAGGCAAATAAATCCAGTGTAATGACTATCACAAGGATCTAGAGAAAGATAAATTGTTGTTACAAATTAATTCAAACCTCAAAAGGATGAAAATATGATGGGAGGACATCTTGGGAAATTTGGATATGCAATAACTTATTTAGTATTTTTTTTGTTCTATTATTGTTTCTTAATTATATATGGGATGTCTTCTGGCTGTATCTGGCCCTATTTTGTCTTTGTTCTCTCTTGAGTCTTTGGTATACCCTTTCTCCTTCTTATTTTGTAATTTTCATAGGTTTTGGGGACATTATTTCAAAAATCCCCTATTTAACTTCAATAAAAAAACTTATAGACAATTTATTTTAAATATAATATGGGTAATCATATGCATATACATGTGTTTATCCATAAATAATATTATTACAAGTGCATCTTAGATTATACAAAATTATGTATCCTAATATATACTAATGATAACATGTGGTGTGCATAGATATTTATTTTAAGATGAGTGATTTTAGGAATAGGTTTTTAATCCCTCACATATAAAAGGGGGCATATCTAGATGTTTTACATCTATATATTTTAGAATGATAAACATATAAAATACAAATCAAGGACCATTAAATATCTACTTCCCTGATTAATAATTAGAGTTTAGTTATAATACTATAAACTTTATAATACCCTAGCATATTTTATTTCTAGTTTTAATTATGTAGGATTGGAAGCATGATTTGTATACCATCAACTGTATTCATTCTTATATTTTTATCTTTAATTTTTGATATTCAAAATAATTTACCAAGACATTGACAACTTTCATTTTTTCTTAGGAGCAATCTAGATTCACCAAGAGCTATCAACACATGTATGTGGAGTCTTTCCAAAGCATTTAAACTTTTCATCTTTCCCTCCCTTGGTAAGTGTAAGTACATACTTCAATTATTATTTAAGTTTGACATGAGCATGTATCTACATATGCACACCAAAGTGGGGCATTATATAAACACTTAATTTTGATACATCACCCTTTTTCATTATGTCTTTGTCATGCACTTCCACACAATATAATTTTTTTACATTTGGTTATTTTTGGACACCTTTAATCCCACACTGAAGTGTCATTGGCTATGATCCATGAATATTTCAGTAGTTTCATGTTATTTTATATTTTTTCATATTTAGGATCACAGTCATCCATGCTCTGAGTACTCTTAACTCCATTCAAAACCTATTTTCCTCTGAATTTATATTCTTAAACATATTAATTTTGTATAATATGGAATCATAAATGTATCAATTTTGTCCCTCATGATTTTATGGGTTCATCTTCCTTGGCCTAATTTCTGGCACCTTGATTTTTGCTTATCATATCATCCTATGGTTGACTTATGCACATCATGTCTTAGATAACCCTATAGATACAAATTTATTCCAAACCATCTACCAACATGTAGAAACTAAATTTAAAGGGTCCCTCATAAATCCATTTTACTTCAAGTTATTGAGATATACATTGATCAAATTTATTCTATGCTTGTCATGAAGTATTCACATTGAGTCTACATTGCATTTACATCTTTGCAATCCTTGTGCATCATCACCTTGTGAAAAAATAATATTATAGAAGAAGAATATATTTAAATTTAATTATCTAGGATAGAAGGTGAATCCCTTTACCTCACTTGGGTTGGTATTTCACTCACATGCACAAAGTACTACATTGATTGTGATTCCAAGCATATAAGATATATAGCTACAACTCTTCTAGGGTTAACATGAGTCAAATAACTTTCACGCACTATTTTATTTTTATACTAAGGGTTTTAGGTCAATAATTAAAATAGGATAAATTAAAAATATAAATCCAATCAATTTTGTGAAGTGAACATGCATCCAGGTACTTTCCATCATCCTAGACAACTGCCTAGAAAATTGCATAATAATAAAAGGAGTGTAGTATTTAATCACTATCCATGTATATAGTGGAATAAATATAGGTACATAATTGGAACCCTAGTGATTATTTATATTACACAATTGACACTTCAAATTTTTTTAGTGATATTTTACATCCATATCTCTAGGGTAAAGTCTAGTGAATTTCTACAACCTGTTTTCAATTCCATAAATACCTAATTCTATCCAAGGGTCTCTGTTTTCATATTTTTGTGTCTTTTAATCATTTTTCATTAATTTTTAAATATTTTTAGGTCATTTTGGTTTATATTCTTATCATTATTTAATTTTTATTATTTTATTTTACTATTATATCATATATCTAACTTCTGCCCATATTTTAATTCATTGTGTCTAATTCCCCTAGTGTCACTTTTAAGCAAAACATGAAACAACCAAGACTTCTAATTTTTACAAATTTAAGGGGAAAATTAATGTAGGATAGGGATAATTTATTTTTCATTGGGGTATAAATAGGTGTTATTTGAGTAATGCATGTCAATTTAGTGACTCGTGCATGAAAAAACACCCCTTTATGTTAATATTACATGCGTGTAAGTCCTTATAAGAAAACATTGACACAATAAACCCCCGAACACTTGTGACATGCAAAAAATTGGATGATTTGGGTCATTATGTGTGGTATTAGAAGAATTAAAGTCAAATTTCATGGGAATGGGTCCCTTATAAGCACAAATTCACACAAAAAAACCCTAAACATACCAAACCACCCTTTATGCTAATTTATGGCACATTATTTCATAATCAAGAAAATTTATAAATAATTTGATCCCAAATAGGTGTGTTTTCAGTAAATTAGATAAATTTGGTGACCTGTGCAAACCCAACCACCCCTTCATGTTGATTTTCCATGTAATTTGGTCCATTATAGGCCAATATTGACACCACAAAAAATTTCCAATTAAGGAAAATGTGTATGATTGGGGACACATTTGTGTGGGATTAGACAAATTTAGTTTGAATTGGGTCCCAAATACTTGTGATTGGAGTAATGCACACCATTTTTATGACCCTCACATGACAAACCAACCCCTTATGTTGATATCACATGACATTTGGCCCCTTACATGCCAAAATCAACATAACAAAACCCTAACCACTAGTGATAAAGCCAAATCTTAACAATTTGGTGAATATTCATGTGGTATTGGGCTAAGTGAAGTAAAATTATATGTAATTATCTCCATTATGAGAAAATTGTGACACAAGAAACCCTATAAAAACACCCAACTACCCATTTATATCGATTTTGGGCAAATATGTGCATAATTAATGCAATGTAGGTTGAATTTAGGTCAAAATAGGTGTGATTGGGGGGAATTGAGATAATTTAATGACTTTTGCACACCCAACCACTCCTTCATTTCAATATGTCATGTAATTAGTTCTATTATAGAAAAATAAAACACAACAAACAAAAATGTCTACTTTGGGAAAAAGTGTATGATTTAGGGCACATTCATGTGAGATCATACCAATTTTATTCAAATTGGGGCCCAAATAGGTGTGATTAGAGTAATTAACATCAATTTTGTGACCTTCATATGTCTAACCAGCCCTTTATATCTATTTTTCAAGATATTTAGCTACTTGTAGGGTAAAATCAACACAAATATACTCTAACCACTATTGGCCTAGGAAAATGTGGATGAATTGGGCCACATTTGTGCATGAACAACTGAACTTACTTCAAAATTTAGCATAATAGTGGTGAAAAAGGAAATTTAAGTTTATTGGATGACCTTTGCATACCTAACCACCCTTTTATGTTTGTATTGCATGTAATTAAGTCTTTTATAATAAAAAAGTGACATAAAAAACCCCAACCACATGTAATCAGGGAAAAGACATATTCTTTGGGGAACATTCACATGTGATAAACTTATTTTAATTTTAAATCAAGCCTAAATAAGTGTGAATATGGAAATTTATGTTTTTTTGGCTATGTG
The DNA here is from genome assembly GCA_037957365.1 of Torreya grandis. Lineage (NCBI taxonomy): Eukaryota > Viridiplantae > Streptophyta > Pinopsida > Cupressales > Taxaceae > Torreya > Torreya grandis. The sequence goes on along the minus strand of JARHVA010001180.1, from coordinate 2,965,025 downwards.
TACACAACCAACCATGCTTAATGTTTATATTCTATGTGATTAGGTCTCTTATAGGCTAAAATTTAGAAAACAAAATCCAACTCACTTGTGATTAAGGTAAATACAAATAATATGGGTTAGATTCACATGGGATTAGTGACCTTAACACACCCAACCACACTATCATGTTGATATTAAATTTTAATAGGTCTTGTATAGGCTAAAACTTACATTAAAAAATAATTTTAAGTTTGGAAAAATGCAGTTGGTTTGGGGCACATTCGAGTGGGATGTAACCAATTTAGGTCAAATTTAGAACAAATAAGGTGTGATTTTAGTAACTTATATTGATTATGTGACATGTACACACAAAATATTCCATTCATGTTGATATTACATGCAGATAGGTCCCTTATAGACCAAGATTACAACTAGGGAAACTATAGATGATTTAAGACACATTTTTGCATGGTTGGGGCAATTTATGTCATATAGAGGCCCAAATATGTGTGATTAAATTAATTCATGCTGATTAGGTCTCATTTACAACCAAATATATGTGATGTGATGTGATTTTATTAAGACATATTGATTTGGTGGCCAAAACACACCCAATCACCACTTTTTGTTAATATTTTGTTGATATCCACCTTCATTTCATTACCCACACCTAATTGGGGATTTTATTATTCTAAAATGGGTCTATAAATGACCTAAAAACATAAAATAATGAAAAATGGTGCTCAATAATAATCACTTTACCCAAAATTCACCTTCATTTCTTTGCTTACACCATATTGGAGCCTTTTTCATTTAAACAAGGTCTACCAACAACCTATGAATGTTAAACAATGACTAATTATGGTCAATTACAAGCACTTTAACCCAAATACATCTTCATTTATCTTATTACACATAATTGAGAGCTTGATCAATCAAATTTAGTTCAATAACCCTTTAGTGTGAATAAGGGCTCAATTTCTCACCTAATTAAACCAATCAATTAATTGGGTCAATAATGTGCATGATTAGGGTTGTTTGATCCCCATAAGCCTAATTGTAACTAGGTAGTTTAAATTTAGGATTTATGAACCATTAGATCATGACCTTCTTAGTAGTATGTGACTATCTAAAGTGGATGAAATTATCTTAAGAGGATGTGTCAATTAACACTTGTTTATGATCGATTATCCCTAATTTGGTTATTGATTGAAACTATCAAGTAATTAGTTCAATCATGTATGTGAGTTGTGATAGTTTAGATATGTTAACCTAATAACATAATGTTAGTATGAATTGGGGCTCAATTATCCCTAAATATGTAGTTGATTGAATCAATCAAGTATTTAGTTCAATTTGAATCATAATTGGGACTAATCAATCTTTACAAACTCAATTACAACCAATTAGCATGAAATAAAGATTTATTACACTAAATTGCGCACATGATTGATCCATAAAGTGAAATAATTAGGTATGGAATTAGATCTAATCAGGCCCCTAAAATAATAAAATTTTAATTAAAATTCATTTAATCAATGTGTATGTGAATTTATGGGTTAATATCCTTGTAGTTACAACTATATCTTAGAGATGTGAGGTTGTAAGTTTAATTTTGGAACACATTAAAATATTATAAATGTTAATAATAAATATAGAAGTCCCTAAAACCTTAAAAATAACCATTAACTTGACCAAAATGAACACATGGTGTAGAATTTATACCCTAAAAGCCTTAGATTCAATACTAAAATCCTAAAAAATGACCAAGTACTAACCAGATTGAATTTCAAAAAACTATCTCCTAAACAATAACTCCTAGAGCTCTCAGACCAATTCCATAAGATCTAAAGTGTCCCTAAATTTTTATATTTACTAAAAAAAATATAATATATATATATATATATATATATATAACTTTTTCAACTTGGAAACCCTTCCATTGCTAAAATAATAATAATTAGTATAGAACATATGTGTTTTATCACATATGTACTTTATAAAGGATAATTTTAAAACCCCAACACTTAGATCATAAATTGATTTGATTTTTTAGTCAAAGACTTTGTTTTAACCTATTTTTATTATGTGAATCTTAATTAATATAAATCTATAATATTATTTTATATCTTAAAGCATGATAATTAAACATGAATCTGAATGTAAACCACTGAAACTAATTTGACAAGAGACATGTGCTAAATATAGAAGTACTAAAGAAATCAAGATACATAGATTTTATAGTTCATATAATGAATTTTACTAACTTATAATAGTGGAAAAGGGCTGAAATTAGTCCTATGAGTCACTCATATCTAAAATTGATTGCCTATGCACATAGGGTCACTAAAGTCAAGATGGGATGAAACCATGAATGAAACTAATTATAGGGTGATGTTACTACCTTAGGATGTTTTGAGATTATATGACCATAAAATACTTTTATACTACATGTAATATATATATATATATATATATATATATATATATATATATATATATATATATATATATATATATATATATATATATATATATATATATATATATATATTAATTCTTCAATCTATAAACAAATCTATAAATTAATCTCCTTCTCCTTAAACTCTTAGGTCCACTTGTGAAAGGATAAAACATGTTAAACTTTAGGAAGTAAAATGGGTTTAACTAATCCCAATAACCCCCATTTATGATTGACCATTGTATACATATAAAATACTCTATGGAGGGAATTCAAGCCACACATGTTATTCCTATTATAGTGAATATGAAATTGGGCTAATTTTATATATGAACACACCTAATGATCTAGCTTTTTGACACTTGGCAATGTTCACTCTTGACTTTGCTTGGTGTGCTTCAGACATGACTAATTACTTCTCTTAGTAACTAATTTTTTATTTGAAAAGGATATGATATTTTTCCTAAATGTACAATAGTGTATATATGTTTGATAGATAAGTGGAAATTGAGTACGAAGTATGGGTTTCATTTATATTAATGTGCGTCTATTTGGGTAATTTTGCATGCCACCAAAATGCTAGGAAAATGGGTTAACCTATAGGAATTATTTAGACTTGAAAAATAATCATTTCTAGGTGAGGGATAGTAACATTATCGTAAAGATAATAATGTCAATGAAATTATTTGAGCTTGACATTAATGCCCAAGAAACATGAATGTTGATATAATGATTTCTAAATAATTTATTTAGTTACTTTAACATATATTAATAGGTTCATGTCGATGATTTATATCAAAACAAGAGCATCAAACTCATAAAAATCATGTGGATGTGAGATATTGGTGAATAATATGCATATATGTATGCACAAGTCATGTATAGTGAAGCTAAGTCATAAGTGAAATTTTCAAGTGTCTAACATCATAATTTAGTATTTATAAATTTCTTTGTTTTATTATAATATTTAATCATAATATAAATACTAAAATAAAAGAATAGAGATATATTGAAGTGTGTAAAACACACTTTATTTTTTAGAGATGGATCTAAATGTGCAGCTTGCCCCAAGTAAAACCTATAGTTAATATGTAGTATTTAATGTCTATATGTGAAATCTAAAATATGAACTATCATTGAAATTTTAAATTTAAGAGCAAGGGAGTAAACACATATGTGGGTGTATTTGTGTTGCCATGTAACTTGTTGGAGATGATGCTTTATTTTTGAGTCATTGGAGAATGGTTAGTCTTGTTGAACCATTAAATAATTTAGGGTGATCAAACCCCAATTGTTTATAATTATGCCATCCCTTGGGTTGGGAAGGAAAATGTTTCAACCCTCATGAATAGGAAGTATTTCTAATACCATTGATCATCGTTGAACCTCAACTACACTAGCTCAAATAGTTAATCCAACTTTGATATTGAACCTCAATATGGTAAGGTGAGAAAAATATAATGGGTTAGATATAATTAATTTCATGGACATTGAGCATAATTAAACCTTTTAAAACATTATTTAAAAAAAAACCATGAATCAACCATTTCATACAGACTTATAGATTCAAGTTTCTCACTACTTGGTACCATTGAAATATGTTTTAAAAAACAACTAAAATAATGCTCACTACAAAAGATATAAATGTGCATGAACAAGTATCATGCCTCAATAAATTGGTGAAAACTAATATATAGTTTTATTTATCTATCTAATAAATTTGAGAACTTTTATCTAAAATGTGTCTTTAAGTGAAACCCTTTAATTTATGGTCATGTAAACTGTGTTCAGTTTCATGGAATATGCACTCAAGTATAATTAAATATATAACTCATGCATTTTTAAATGGAGTGCATTTGCATGTCATATTAATAAATAATTTTAACTAATTTGTAAATATATGTGACATATCTAAACCAGTATAATATTTGAAACACTTTGAATATCTAAAGTTTATACTTGTTTCCAAAAATTTGAATTTTTTCTTCATAGAGGTTTGTGTCTCTATGATAAGACTATTACCAAAAAAATGTTTCAATCTTGAGGATGTTGTTCAAGCCTCCTCACTTAATTCATATCATGGAGACACATTTAAGCTATGGGTGGCCTAATCAGTGAGGTGAATATCTAGATAGGGCTAGCTCCCTTGATACTATCACCTTACAACTACTACTAGCCATATTACTTACTGGGAAAAGGAAGAGAGAAATAAAATTAAACTAAACTAGGGAGGTGATTCACCAAATTTACACTCTCCACTTTACTATACTACACTAAGAACATGAATTAGGCTTGAATCTGATCACACTACTCAATAAGGACCTTTAAGCATGAGTATTTAAACATGGATGTCATAGACAATGTGTTGAATAGAAGGGATAAACAAGATATCTAAGGAAGATACTAATGAATGAAATCCACTTCTAAACTATGAAATTCTATCCATACTCACCATATGACCTATAATAAGATAGTTCATTTAAAAAGAGGTAGGAGAGGATAAATGAGAGAGACTGAAGGTACTACTACTAGCATTCATCAAAAATCACACAAATACACTAATTTCAAGCATATAAGAAGGTAATAAACAACTTTATTCAAGATTAAAAGTCATAGTACAAGTGTTTAATTTATTAGGGCTGCATTATACTCATCTAAAGTATGCATTATAATCCTTGTAGGGTTGTATATATATGATAAAATGAGAGAAAGATATGAGAACGACCTTGGAAGAACTCCAATGGTTAGTGTCACTTCATCCAAATCATTTACAATCAAAGAAGAGAATCTAAGATTAGTTTGATTCATCTCCTTGGCATGTGTTTATTTCTTTATGATGATCTTTTAGAGGAATGGTGTAGAAGAGACTCCTCAATTTCTTAGATAACTCATCAACCTCATTTGAAATTTTCTACTTGATCTATGAGGAGTTACAAGCTCATATTTTGACACATGTTTGAATAGCCTTTTTGACACCTCACTATTCCATAATTGGATTATAAAAATATTATCTCATCTATAAAAAAAATGAAACTCAAAATTCATACTTTTTTACATGTATTTTTGTCATCAAAGATCTGTAAATCAACCTTCTTGGTGTAAGATTGATCACATTTTTTCTTTGAGGCCTAGCTAACCCCTTGTAGATCATAATATCATTTTTAAGACATCTTAAATTAATTTTTAAGGACCAAAATACATACGTCCTTTCTTGATAATCCTCTAAAAATGGTTAGGAAGACCTATAGAGCTCAAAACTCTACAAACTAGCTCTAAAAGGTAGTATTTTAGACCATTCATCCATACATTTTCTCCCATAAATGCTAAATAGTGAATCCATAATGTGAATACAGGTTTATAAAGGCCATAAATGTTTTTATAAGGTAATTCAAATGAATTTTATATCATTATAATTAATTATACCTCTATCAGGCTCTTAGAAGGGTTTAAACAGGGTTCTAGGCATGTTTTGCTCTTAACAATGACTCATAAAGGTAAAGCTCTATATGTAATACTTAATGCCATGAAGTGATAGGTAATAGGGGTGGATAAAATCCCTTAACACCATTTTATTCCATTTAATTGATCCTATTGCATCTAAGTAAAGACTTGAACCTTCTTGAGTCCTTCACAAGGTGACAGAAGGGTTTTAGAGTGGTCTAAACTCTTAAGCATTGTTCATAAAATTGTAGGATTTAGTAAAAAAAATAACACAAATATTACCATGTTATAAACCCTATCCACCTTTGACATAATTACTAGGATTCCATGCAAACTCTCATGCCAATTATGAGATCAGAAAGATAGCCTCTCAGCATTGAAGGACTATGTGTAAGGACTGAGACAGAGTTTTAGGCCTAGAAGCCTTAAAAATGAGTGTTATTAGTTATAAATACCTCAAATGGGTCTGTAATATCTTATTACATGTCTCTCATCATTTTACCAAAGTTTTTTTCTCTCTAATCAACCATGAACTTGACTTGATTACACATAGGGTTCATAGGTAGATTAGTGCTTTTGAACCTAACTATTATGTTTTGGCATATTATTCCTCAATAAAGAAGTTAAAAACTATGTGTAATCTTCTAAAAAATTATTATCCATATCCCAAGGTTCTAAAATCTTTAAAACACCTAAAAAATACAAGCAACTTCACCCTTTTTTACCCACAAGCCTATAGGTGCACATTAGATCTGTAGGTCTGTGTTTAGGTCTCTTGACTACAAATATGAAGGTATACCTCTTATTCATTGGAATTTTGGAACTTTATTTCTATTAAAAAATATATTAGGGTCTTCCATTTTCTTATTTTGGCATATCTATGACCTTTATTGAGCTCCACATGAAGCACCAAAGCATGTTTTTCAACCCTTTGGCAAGAAGACTTGTAACGTGATTTTGAGATTCTAATTTATAGTCTATCTAAAGATGACTAAGGAGGGACTAATAACTATAAAATTATTTTATGAAACACAATATACAATATTCAATTAATAATAAACCAATCATTTATATTAGTTTATTTAAAGCAAGATTTACATAGCCATATTAACCTCTTCATCTTCTACAAGGCTAAATAGGCTCTCTCCTTCACCCACTAGTTAAGGACTGATGGTATTTTTAATAATAAGGAAACCTAGTGGCTCTAATCATTTTATATTCTCTTCTCCATTTTCCACAAACCCTATTTTGTCTTCAAAACATCATGATTAATAGAAAATCTATCCCTTTTGTCTACTGTATTGGTCAGGCTTGTAGCTTCACTTCTTAAGCCTAACTCCCTACCAAGACTTGAGGATACCTCACATGGATAATTATATGTGTTTATATAGTATAATATACATGTCATGAGGTTACTATTTTTTTTTTATGCTCAGTGGTGAATAAAACATCAACAATTATATTAAAAGGTTATTTCCTTCTCTAACAGGCCTATAAGCATTCCCTTAGACTAAAACCTTCATTTTCTTGTTTGATCCTACCTTCTTGAACCTATTTTATCCATTGGTGGAATTTGGAAAATTTATTCAATTTTTTTTATATTTATTTTTTACTCCAATATACTAAAGATACCTTGAATGTGCATATAGAACCTCCACAACACACTTTGGGATTACACAGTCCTATTTAACTCACATAATCCACTTTGAAGTATGAGTTGAAATCTAAGTTATTTGGGATTAAGTTTTTTAATATATTTTTAAGGTGAAATATTACATATATATTATTTATTAAATAATTAATATCATTCCCCTCAGACAAACATTTGATGTCAATAGTGACCTGTAAGTTTGTAGACCTGTAGGTTCACTAGCCCTCTTGAACTTGGCTTGGAGGAGAGACTAGGAACTTTGACTACCATGGTTTCACACCTAGAGTGTATTTTTTAGAATGGTTTTCTGAGATATATTATGATTATTATCTCTTTTGTGATCATTAACAATGAATCTATGTCCTCATTTGATCAGGGTTTCTTCATTATGGCTTTAAGTCAAACATCCCAACTTATGCATGCAATTGCCTGCCTTTCCTTGAAATATATTGACTCAATGGTATATAAAATTTGATGAGTGGTTTTTATAATTTTTAATATAACTTTAAAATCTCATTCATTAATTACATGCAATTAATACATCTCAGAGTTCTTGCAAACCTAACTATCTTTTTCAAACTAGCAAAATAAGACTATTTGGTATTACAACAAACATGAAAATGAGAAAAAATGAAATAAAGTGATGTTTTAGGGATAAAGGAGTGTTTAAGAGACCATTTTAAATAATTATCATGCATTCATATGGATTTATGACTCTATATTTAGAGAAAACTAACCCTGATGGGGTTTTGAGTCCTTTTTTTACTCAACTTCTTAACGATTGTTCATAAAGCTAAGGAGCCTAACCAGAGGAAAAATTTCATAAAGTGAAAATTAATTATGGTCCCCTCTTATGTCCAAGATATTGTGATCTAACTTTATCTCCCCTCAAATTATCATTCGCAAAATTTTTGCCCTTTCTAGGTTGCGAAGAAGCTCGATGGATAAAAGGATAGGATTTCTACATTTTTCTGACCCTGCATCTCCACTTTTTGAATATATTTGGTTCTAAGAAGACCATGGGTACCTATGGAAGAGCTTTTACCTTTCAAACTAGTATAAAACCTCTATAAAATACCTCCAAAAGTATAATTTCTTTAATAATTTAACTATCCTACCCTTTGGAACTACTAGAGATGGTGAACCAAGTGATTATTCATCTTCCCTAGACTTGTATGAACATGGAAGAGGTTTCCAAAATGTTTCATACCCTTCTTTACCTACAACTATCTTAATAAATCCTCATTTATACATTTAAAAGATGATGATGAATGGTTATAAGAAGACCTGTAATGTTATAAAGTAGTTAGCAAGGCACTTGGGGAAGATGTATGAACACATACAAGTATGATGTCATCACTTAGGTCTTATATTACTTAAAACATATCTTTTCTAAGGACCAAACCTTTATATTTTCTATTTAATATCAAGTGTCATCTTTAACATTAGAAATCACAATGAGACTAAAGTAGTAGAATACCTTAATCTTGTCAAAAATATCTTAAACTCTCCAAATTTATTTAAAAATAATATGATCAACTTCCAAGCTTTGCTTTTTTGACCTATTTGGTCATCTTTAGAACTTGGTTGTCTTGAAAGAGTCACCACCTTATCTTCTTGAGTATGATTCCACATTTACTTGATTTCATACTTAACCTTAACTTTGTCAAACTTACCTTAAATAATTCTAAACACATAATGAAGACCATAAATAATCACCATTGCATGACAAGACCAAGTTACTTGACATAGCTACCAACTAGACCATCCTAAATGACATTGTGAACTACCAAAGAAGAAACATTATCTATCATCCTAGATCATCAATTACTAACGCAAGACCTTCATAATGCCTATAAACAAAGCTAATATTAAGTTCATGAAAGTTTTGAATGAGATCATTCATGGTAGGTGAATTTTGGCTAAGATCTTTGGTGACCTCTTAGGATTACATGTTTATTATGCACCTTAGACTAATTTCCTATCCCATCCGTTAGGCATAGATTCATCTCTCCCTCAATATAAAACCTAATTAGACCTTAAAAACTTGACTTCAGACATCTTGAATCAAATATAACAATTTAATACCTTCACCAACACAACAAAACAAAAGAAAGCACACCAAAACAATTCATACACACAATAAAACAACAAGATGAAACATTGTGCCACATAGAACTTAGAGGAATGACAAGAAATAAATTAATATGTAAAACTAACCTTTAAAAATTTATCCTCGTAGATCAAAAATAAAACCCCTTGAGTCACCTTCATGTGATGAACAATAATGGTATACAAGTTGTTGATAAGGCTTTATTCTTGTTTGACCATCTCCCACCCCCTTGTATGGCTTGATCTCAAATGGATCTAAAATAACAAACATGTCTCTAACAAAGATAAATTCATCATGATCATTACTACCTCATATTATTATCCATCCTTGGTAATGTGAGGGACCTCTAAAGTGACCATGGTTTGATTCATAAAGGCAGAAAAATTCTCATCTTCATCTTATATTGGCTTTTTGAACTCCATCTCTTACTCACCTTGAATAAAATCCTATTCATCATATGTTTCTACATCATGAGATTTAACCTCTTATTGATGGATAATAGGACTTTTTAGCTTGCTAGGAGATTTGTACTTCTCATCAACAAATTCCTCTTGTTCTTCTTTATGTGTTAACCTACCAAGCTCTTCAAATTCCTTGAACATATCCAAATAAGATTACCACATATCCTCAAGACCTCCTTGATCTTGTTCATGAGACTCAACAAGATCAACTACCATAATGTACTTTTCAAGAGCTTTCTCAAGCATGTCTTAATCATGATTATTGGCTAAGCTAATAATATTATCACTTTCCTCATGGGATATAGGTTCACTATCAAAATTAAAGCAAACAAATTATAGTTCTTCCCAAAAGGCAACTTCTTCTTGATCACTTGAAAGCATGCCAAGTTTAATTTCATTCCTACCATTATATTAAAGGATAACATGCATCAAATGCTTAAAATTATTTAATTGACAAATGACATAGCTGCAATCTTGATTCTACAAGCTCTATCTCTTAACCATGAGGTTCAATAAGGCTAATATCCAAAGTATCTTCAAGAAGACTTACCTCATGTTCAAATACAACCTACTCAATTGTTTCATATTCACCTTTATCTTTATCAAGACTCAATCCATGAGAAATTTATTTGTCTTCTTCTTCTTTCATTAATAATGGAAGCTCATCTACCCATTTGAGGTTTAATTCATCATGTTTCTCTTGTCCCAAACTTCATTTGTCATCTTCTAAGAGGCTGCTAAGTTCTATAACTTCATGTTAATGTTCACCTTCATGTTCTAGAGGGATCATATGCTTGATAAGAAAGTCCATTTCTTACATGAAACTATGGTATAGATACTTTTATGCTTGATCAAGATCTTCTTCTTCTCTATTGTCAATGAAATCACTTTGAGAAGAGGTTCTTTTCATGTTACCTTGTACTCCTCCATGAAGACTATTTTACTCATCATCCTTTAAATATGCTTTGCTTTGTTATTGGGAAAAATGATTTCCAAAAAATATCTCTTCATCATGTACACTAGAAAAACTCTCCTCATAACCTTCTTGAGATTCACTTGTAGTTGAATGATTTTCATTTTCAAGGACTGCCACCTCATCACCTAGTTTTGATAAGCTCTCCTTCACATCTGAATGTCCATGTTTTTTCCTCATTCATAAAATGAAGGGGTGGAAAGGAAAGATAATTCATTAGATTGATTAAAACTTGATAGAGTGTCCTTCTAACTTAGGACTTTGGGAGTACTAGGATGACTCTAATGTTCTTGAAGGGATGCATAAGGGAATTGAGTTGAGGGTATTATATTATTATCTTTCCATTCTTCAATTACTCTATCAAACTTTGAGGTGTCTTGAACTTCATGGATGGTTTTAACTTGAAGGGTACATGAAGATATTAAGGAAATTGAGAGATCTCTTGACTTGACTTCCATACACTTCTCTTTTTCTTTATTTTGGATAGACACGTGATAAGGTTTTCTCTCAAGAGTAAGCATGACATAATCAAGGGTCTTATTCCAAGAAGGTATCCATTATGGAATGGTTTCAGGATCTTGAGGAAGAGTGGGTGAAGGTGGCATTGGAATAAACCTATCTTGATGTCATATATCACCTTGGGTTGGGTTTGGAGCAAAAAAAGGTTGATGTGGAGTAGGAAGAGGCACACAAGATCAAATGTATTGCATTTGTTGCCTCTCTTCTAGTTTTAGTCTATTCTCTAGAAATTGAATTAGATATCTTATCTCCATCACATCATCTATTGGTATATACTAATTTTATCTCTCAATATCTACCCACCTAAGCTTATTCAAATGTACTAAATCCCTCATCACTTGAATGCTTTTATACTGAATAGAAGAGTTATGGAAAATTAGGCCAAGCTTATTTTCTTCATCAAGCCCCCTAATTTGCATTTCAATACCCATAAGGGTTTGTTTGAAACTTAAGAAGGCTATATTAGGAGCAATATTACTTTGACAAGGTTGAATAGATGGACAAGAATGCTACCAAAAAGGTTGAGTTGGATTGGGAAAGGGCATATAAGGCTATTGATAGCCTTAGTGAGGTTGACATGTTACTACTTGAGAGCCACTTAGGGTGAAGCCATGAATACCATCAACCAGATATGAATAATGTGAAGGCATAGAGTATGCATTTTAACCAAAATAATGATTAGAATACATACCAATCTTCTAATTTTAAGTACTTGGGTTGCTTATACCAGCTGAGATAAACTTGGCATTACCATTGATGCTTGAGTTGATGCCTCTAAAGGTTGATGTGTTAAATAGAAACATCAATAAATATTTAATGGGATGTAATCCTTGTCCCAATAGGTGTGACATAACTATTATCAACAAAATTTACACCCTTTAGGAGGTTGTTCAAGTCTCCTCACTTAAGTGATAGAATGGAGACACTTATAATATGTGGGTGGCCTAATCAGTGAGGTGAATATCTAAATAGGGATAATTCCCTTGATAATATCACCCTGTAGCTACTAATAGACCCATTTATTATTGGGAAAAGGGAGAGAAAACTAAAATTAAAGTAAACTAGAGAGTTTATGCACCAAATTAACACACTAAGAACATGAATTAGTCCTAAATCTAATCACACTACTCAAGGACCTTAAAGCATGAATATTTCAACATGGAGGTCATATACAATGTGTTGAATAAAGTAATAATCAAGAGGTCTAAAGAAGAAACTAATGACTTAAATCCAATTTTAAACCATGCAAGGCTATCCAAACTCACCATGTGACCTGAAAGAAGATAATCCATTTTCAAAGAGGTAGGAGAGGATAAATGAGAGAGAGTGAATCCAATACTACTATCATTCATTAATAATCACATAAGTACACTACATTTAAGCATTTGAGAAGGTAATAAATATATTTATTTAACATTTAAAGGCATAATAATTTTTTTTACTTGAGTATGGATTCACCACACTCAGCCAAAGGATGAATTTCAAGCCTTATAGGGCTATATATATAGGATAAAATGAGAGAGATAGGAGAAGGATATTGGAGGAAATCCAATGACAAGTGTCACTTCATCCAAGTTAGTTATAATCCAAGAATAAAGTTTAAAAGTATTTTTATTATATCCTTGGCATGTGGCACTTGATTTATGTTGATATTCTAGAGGAATGGCATAGAAGAGACACCTAAACTTCTTGGATAACTCATCAACCTCATTTGAAAATATCTTCTTGATCTAGGAGGAGTTAAAAGATCATACTTTGACACATGTCTATTTAGACTTTTTGACACCTCACTATGTCATAATTGGCTTATCAAAATATTCTCTCATCTATACAAGATTGAAATTCAAATTTCATACTTTTGTAGATTCATTTCTATCATTAGAGATATGTAAATCAACCTTCTTGGTGCAAAATTTGTCACACTTATTCTTTGAGGCATAATTGACCAATTGTAGCATGTAAAATCATTATGAATAACCCTAAATTTAATTTTTAAGGACCATAACACCTCTATATTGGCTTAATAATCCTATGAAAATGGTTAGGAATACCTATAGAGCTCAAAACTCTACAAACTAACTCTAAAAGGCAATCTTTTAGGCCATTCATCTATACATTTTATCCCACACATGTCAAATAGTGGCTCCATTAGGTGTATATAGGTGTGAAAAGGTCATAAAATTGTTTATAGGGTCATTCAAGATCACTTTAGGTCATTATAAGGACTTAAACTTCCATGGATCTCTTAGAAGGGTTTGAAGAGGGTTCTAGGCCTATTTTTATCTTAACAATGATTCATAAAGGTAAGAATATATATGAAAGGATTGATGCCATGAAGTAATAGGGATAAATTTTAGATAACATCCCACAACACCATTTTCTTCAATTAAATTGATCCTTTGAGATCTAATTAAAAACTTGAACCTTCTTGAGTCTTTTACAAGGTAACATAAGGGTTTTAGAGTGGTATAAACTCTTAAGCCTTGTTCATTAATTTGCAGGCCTTAGTGAATAAAATAATGCCAATATTATTATGTTATAAAACATTTCAACCTTAGACATAATTCTCAATATTACATGTAAACTGTCTTGTCAATTTTGAGCTTAGAAAGATAGCCTCTTAGCATTGAATGATCATGTGTAAGGATTGAGATAGAATTTTAGGCCTAAAAGCCTTCCAAATGAGTGTTATTGGTTATAAATACCTCAAATGGGTCTTTAAAATTCTATTCCATGTCTCTCAACATTTTACCAAAGGTGTTTTCTCTCAAATTGGTCTTGAACTTGACTTGCTTACTCATAGGGTTTATAGGTAGATTAGTTCTTTTGACCCTAACTGTTATGTTTTAGCATCTTATTCCTCAATAAAAGTGTTAAAACCTACATTTAATCTTCAAAAAAATTATTATCCATCTCCCAAGCCTCTCAAATATTTAAAAAACCTCAAAACTATAATCTTCTTCACCCTTTTTTACCCATAACCTTGTAGGCGCACATGAGACATGTAGGTCTGTGTTTAGGTCTCTTGATTGCAAATATGAAGTTATACCTATTATTTAATGGATTATTTTCAATTTAATTCTCTTTAAAAATATAATATGGTATTCCATTTTCTTATTTTGACCTATCTACAACCTTTCTTGAGCTCCACATGAAGCACCAAATCATGTTTTTCAACCTTTTGGTAAGCAGACCTGTAATGTGAGTTTGAGTTTATCATTTACAATCTATCTAAAGATGAATAAGGTGGGTATAATACTTATAAAATTATTTTATGGAAAATCATATACCATATTAAATTAATAATAAATTAATCATTTCTATTGGTTTCTTTAAATCAATTTTTACATAGCCATATTAACCTCTTCATCTTCTACATGCCTAAATAGGCCCCCTCCTTCACCCACTGGCTAGGAACTGATGGTATTTTTCATAATAAGGAAAAATAAAGGATATGATCATTGTATATACTCTTCTCCATTTTAAAAAAACCCTATTTTGTTTTCAAAACCTCCTACTCAATAGAAAATCTTCCCCTTTTGTTTAATGTATTGGTCAGGCTTGTAGCTTCACTTCTTAAGCCTAACTCCCTACCAAGACTTGAGGATTACTTAAATTGATAATTAAATGTGTTTAAATAGTATAATATTTATGGAATTAATATATTTTATTTATTCTTAGTGGTGAATAAAACATCAACAATAGTATTGAAAGGCTTTTTCTTTCTTTTCTAGGCCTATATGCAGTCATTTGGCCTAAAACCTTCATTTTCATGTTTGGTCCTGCCTTATTAAACCTATTTGATCCATTGGTGTAATTTGAAAATTTTATTTAATTAATTATTTATTTATTTTAATTCAAAATAATTAAGATACTAAATGTGCATATAGAATCTCCTTTGTCCACTTTGGGTTTACACAGTGCTACTTATCTCACACATCCACTTTGAAGTCTAAGTTAAATATGAGTTGTTTGGGATTAAATTATTTTAGATATTTAAAGGGGATATTAAAAATATATATTATGTATTTAATAATTCATATCATTCCACTTAAACAAATAATTTATGTCAATAATGACCTTCAAGTCTGCATACCTATAAATTCACTATCCCTATTGAACTTGGCTTGGAGGAAAGATGAAGAAATTTTAATTACATGGTTTTACACATAGAGTGTATTGTTTAGAATTTTAAAAAAATTTATCTAAGTATTTTTATCTCTTTGGTGATCATAAACAATGAATTCATATCCTCATTTGATCACGGTTTATTCACTATGGCTGCAAGTTCAAAAATTTCAACTTATGTATGTAGTTGCCTAATTTTCCTTGAAATACATTGAATAAATAGTGTGTGGATATGTATTATGGATTTTTATCAGGTTTAATATATTTTTAAATATCTCATTAATTCATTACATTCACCTAAGACATCTCATGGTTCTTGTAAACTTTATTGTCTTGCTCAAACTAGTAAAATAAGACTATTTGGCATTGCACCAAACATGAACATGAGAAAGCCTAAAATAAAATGATATTTAAGGGATAAATAAGTATTTAAAACACTATTTTAAATCATTCTTATGCATTTATCATAATTTAAGACACTATATTTTTAGAAAACTAACCCTAATGGGGTTTTTAGTCATTTTTCTGCGCCTTAACTTCTTAATGATTATTCATAAAGTTAAGGAGCATAACTAGAGTATAAATGAAGCAAAGTGAAATGGAATTATGTTCCCCTCATATGTACAATATTCTATTCTCTAGCTTTATCTCTTCTTAAATTACCATTCACAAACTAATTTCCCTTTTTAAGTTGCCAAAAAGCTCAATGGAGAACAAGTAGGTTTTGTCTAACCTTGAACCTCCACTTTTTCCATGGATTTGGGTATAATAAGAGAATTTTTACTTATTAAAGAGTTTATACCTTTAAAACCAATAAAAACCATCTAAAAAATACCTTCAAAATCATGATTTATTTAAGAATCTGACTTTTCTACCCTTTAGAACTACTAAAAATGGTGAACTAGGTGACTCTTCATGTTCCCCTAAATTTTAGGGATGTGTAATAGGTTTAAAAAATGTTTCACACCTTTACTTATCTTCATGTATCTTAATAAATCCTCATTTTTACATTGTAAAATAATGAATACTAGTTATAAGAAGACTTCCTATGTTAGAAAGTAGTTACCAAGTCACTTAGGGAAGATGTACAGACACATACAAGTATGATGTCATCACTTACCTTTTAGATGACATAAAACATCCCTTATCCAAGGACCAAACATTTATATTTTATATTACTATAAGTGTCATCATTAACATTAGAAATCACAATGAGACTAAAGTGGTAAAGTACTTTAATCTTGTCAAAAATACCTTAAACTCTCTAAATTGCTTTAAAAACAAGACTATCAACTTACTAGCTTTGCTTCTTTGACCCATTTGGTTAGCTTAATACCATGGTTATCTTGAAAAATTCACCACCTTGTATTATTGAGCATGATTACACATTTATTTGATTTCATACTTAACCTTAACTTTGTCAAACTTACCTTAAACAATGCTAAACACATCATGAAGACCATAAAGAATGACCATTGCATGACAAGACTGAGTGATTTGACTCAACTACTAACTAGACCATCCTAAATGACCTTATAATTTATCAATGAAGACACATTACCTATCATCCTAGATCATTTATGAATAACACAAGACCTTCATAATGGCTATCAATAAAGTTAATATCAAGTACATCAAAGTTCTTAATGATCCTCATTCATGGTAGCCAAATTTTGACTAACAAAGCCCACTAACATGCCAACTTTAGAGGTGAGGGATGCATCTTATAAGTCACTCATCTCAAAATAAATATTTAATTGTATCATATCATTTACAAATATGTAATAATGTATAACCATGTCATCATATGGAAAATACATAATCATAGTAATGTATATGCATATTTTACCTTATTTTTTATGAAAAGAATAAATTTGTAATGTGTTATAATAGGTATAAAACTAGAATTATCATAATTCTAAATATGTATAATATTCAACTATTTTTATATTGAATTATTGTTAAATATGGAAAGTTGTTATTTTTGGAAAGTACTCAAAAGTAATATACTTAGCATGCATATAGATTTTTCTTAATTGTTATGACTTTTTGTAAGTGGAAATTAGAAGAAGTGAATATGTAGGATAAATATCATGGAAATAATTATAAACATAATTTGGATAGGTTTCTTGTAATTGGATGGTGTCATAGTGTGTTCCATCCCATTGACTATAGACTTGTCTCAGTTGACTTGACAGGTTATTGATGGGAAAGATAGAGAAAGCATGAATCTATAAATGATAGATCAGAGGTATATATAGAATATATTTATATATAATATTACTACAAGTGGATATAATAATATTTCACTTGAGTCCATTAAAGACAAACTTGTCCTAGTTTACTATGCATAAAAATATATCATGGCCCCTTTTACATTTGTGAATGCTAAGAAGTCGGGGATATCAAAAATATGGTTTGGCCACATATAAATCATTATTTATATTCACTAATATTTGAAACCCTTAGGTCACTTTGATAGATTTAAATTTTTTAATAAAAAAGGGGAGTGTAATGGGCTGACTGACCTTAATCACCCTTGGATGATTGATGGCTACTTACATATCCAAAACTCCTAGGAGGGAAATGAAGCCCATGTAGTTCTCCCACCTAGAGTGATTGTGCAATTGTGCTCCTTTGAATATGTGTATACAATTAGAATATTAATTTATTAATTGAAAATGATAGCTTTTGGCTTACTTAATAATGTTGTTGACTTGGTTTATGACTACTCCTTATAAGTGATTTAGAATTTGGGTAGAATAGGGTAGATTTTATCAATATGTATAAAATTATATGTTGTAGCCAAGAGAATAGAAAGAGGTGAAAATTAATTACTCTTCATAACTATTTAAAAGATAATATTTTTATAATTTCCTTTAGTTAACCATGTGAAATGTGCAGGAAGACCTAAAATGAAGTTTTGAATTTCAAAAACTAGTCATTATTTGGAACGTGACACAACCACTATAAGGGGACAAGAATTCATTGCACCCTTGTCTGCCAAGCACAAACTTATCTAGAGGGATCAAAGATAATTTTAACCTTTTGAAGACATTATGAAGATGATTTTAGAGAACTTGAACATTAATTATTTAAGTTTTTGTAAAGTGGTAGTGTAAAACAAGGGGTTTAGACTGCATATAGATAAATTGCTTAGAGGAATGACTAATAATAGTCATGTATTTATGCACAATCCATGTGGTTTAGGATGTTTCAATAATTATCATCTAAAAATACCTATGACCATATTTATGTGTCTACATTCCCCCACCCCCTATTCTAGTAATGCAATTTCTAAGGTAAAGGAGAAAGAATTTAACCTAAGTGTGTATAATATTGGGTTTTTGATCCAATCTTTGCTTATGTTTTGTTATTATATCTTGTTTTTAGTGAATAAATTAAATAAAATTGTTAGCAGGTTTGTTGGTTCATGGGAATGTTGGTTGAGTCGCATAACCACCTCATGAAAACATTATAAATATTTTCACCTTCTTTGCAAATATGTATTGTAATAATAATTTATTAAATTTTGTGTGAAATACTTTGTTCACATTGTAATTTCTAAGTTATTCCTCCTAATTCTAGTGTTATTAGTGGTATCATAGTTTAGCCAATCAAGGAGGATTGAATGAATTTAAAGAGCATGGTTCATCCATATACAGAGGATTGAAGGTACAAGCTTGATGGTTGAAACTACAAAGGAGACAGAAGCCATGAAGGTATAAAGTTTTTTTATCTTTAATTTTTTTTTTGTTGACACATCCAATTGTATAGTAAAAGGATTAAATTAAGGGAGTAAATCCACTTGTATGACTTCAAAAAAATCTATATCGAGTCTTAATTTATGGAAACCCTAAATTGTATGGACTTTTGTTCATTTTAAATAGTTTGAAATTCATTTTTATAGCATCTTCTTACATTTTTACATCCCACTAGAGTTCCCTCTACCAATTATATTGTTTTGACATACTTTTGGTACAAATCTTTATATTTAAAATTCATTTTTTCACAATTTTTAAATAAAATAGAATAACATTATATGGTTTTTAGTTGATAATAGAGTTTTCTAATGAATTTATGATGAAAAAAACCACTTCATTTGTATGGCCTCAAATATGGCCTAAATAAGAATATAGAACTAGTAAAATCCTATAAATTCCTTTACATTTTCATTGTGGTACATTGTATGACATTTTAATAAATTTGAAAAGATTGTACAAATTTTAGAGGCATTTTAATGTGCTATAGATACAAATGTATGGTTTAGATATGCATTAATGGCATCCCATGTATAGAAAACCTGCTCTATGTGTGTTTTATTTACTACTGACAATCTTATATTTTATCAAAACCTTTCACAATCAGTCTTATATGAAATTGTATGGAATTTGTATTAGTTTGAAGTAGTTTTGAGCATGGTTTGTGTTTGATACTATAGAATGGAATGATACAGTAACATATGGTGTGCATAGCTTAACCTTATAAATCTTTGAATATTTTTTTCCATTTTATTTTTCTATTATTTTGTATTTGTAGGCCCAACAAGGGAAGACATTATTAGGAATGGAAAATAAGCATTCCAACCCAAGATTCAGAAGTGATAACTCTAGGAACATCACACATGAAGCTACATATAATTGATTATAAATCAAAGAAAATCAATTTTTATTCAAAAATATGATATGCTAGTATAAATAAAATCTCTTACATAAATAGGTAAGGCAAAACATAGAACTAGCCTAACTGGCAAATATGGGATAAATCATCACATATGACAAACTCACTAAAAGATGAAATAACTAGCTAATACACTATCCAACATGAGAAATGCATGAAATACATACTATAACACCCCCCCATTGAAGTTAGGGGCTAACAAAAGCCAAAAAATAAATAGTGACATATCCACATTATCAATCCTAAAAATTAGGCTTGATAAGGTACTCATGTACAATATGTATCCATGAAATGAAGAAAGATGTCCTCATGAACACCCCCTAAGGATAAATTCTAAAACCCCAAGCATGCCATGAAACTCAAGGAAATAAGGTGATGCAAAAGGCTTTGTGAAGATGTCTAAACCTACTATTAAGTTGGAATGTACTCTAAGCTAAGAACTCCATAGTGAATGTGCTAATGAATGAAGTGCTTATGTACCTTAATGTGCTTGAATTTTTTATGCTTAACTGGTTTATGAGATATATGAATTATACCATAGTTGTCATACAAAAGTACAATGGGTGAATCCTACATGAAGCCGAACTCTGTCAATAATTGATGAAGCTAAAGAACCTATTAAATTATTGTAACTACTACCTTGTACTTAGCTTTTGTATATGACAATGAAATAACCTAATGTTTCTTTCACACCCAAGTAATAAGTGAAGAACCAAGATAAAAAATGTAGCCTAAAGTAGAATGCATGTCATTAAGATAACCTATTAAATTTGAGTCACTATATTCAACTGATTAGAACCCTTGGTGTAGTGTAATCCAAAATGAGTAGTACCTTGTAGATATCACAAAATCCTCTTGATAACTTGTAAATAACTATGATGAGGGTCATGTTCAAACCTAGATGCAATCCTAACTACAAATTAAATGTTGGGAAGAGTATGGTTCAGATACATAAGGCCCTAACCATCTACTTATATAATGTAGGATCATAAAATGGAGTAGCACAAGGGATAGTGCGAGTCACTCTAGACTAAAAAGGAGGACTCGAATAAATCCTAAAATTATCCATGCCAAAACACTAAATAAGATCAAGGGTATACTTATGCTGACTCAAATAAATCCCTATATCTAATTTTGAAATATATAAACCAAGGAAGAAATAAAAAAGGCCAAGATCTGCCATGTTAAACTATGCTGTAAGTGCCTACTAAATAGTTTGAATCTAAGATGAAGAGCTACCTATGAGAAGAAAATCATAAACATATAAGACCAAATTAACAATGTCCTCCCCAATATGTTTAATATACACTATGGGATCAGAGTGGTAGTGAACAAAGCCAATAGAGAGAATAAATGAATCCATCTTCTCATATTGATCTCGAGAGGGTTGTTTTAGACCATAAAAAGATCTCCTAAGTTTAAAAATAAGAGAATAATCATGAAAAAACCCAGTAGGATGCTCCATATAAATACTCATGTAATTATGCATGCAAGAAAACACTCTTAACATCTATATGATATACTATCCAACCCTATGATACAACAAGAGAAAGTATAAGGAAAATAAAATCCATCTTAGCATTGGGTGCAAAAGTCTTAAAGTAATCAATACCTTTGACCTACGAGAACCCCTTTATAATAAGACATGACTTATACTTATCATTAGACCCATCAATTTTATCCTTAGTGTGGTAAATCCATTTGCACCTACCAAAATTTTCCCCTTAGGAAGAGTGACCAAATCCCATGTGTTATTCTTCGTCAATGAAGAATACTCATCTTCATCACATCATCCCACTCCTATATCCCATGAGCCTATGAAAAATACTATGGATCCCCAAATAATACTTGACATAAAAGTCTAGTACCTATAGAATGTACATGATGATGTCGAGTAGGTGGAAGATTTTATATGAAAGGTGTTACCTTATAAACTATAGTGCATGCCCACCTAGGCATAGTGGCAAAATTAGTGTGAATAAGATCCTCATCCTTTATAACCTCCTCAAAAATTTCCTAAACTAGCTCCTCAAATAATGAATCCTCAAGAGGAGGTGAATCATCTAAAGAAGAAGAGGAAGGCATGGAATAAAATGAAAAATCATGAGATGTGAAGTGCTCATCAAAATATACATGTGTTAAAAAATTAACTTCATGAGTATTAGGATATAAAAGATAAAATCTCATGTCCTTGTAATATACCCTACAAAAATCAAAGGTTTTCTCTTCTTAACCAATGTTTTCCTTTCTTCTTTGGTATAAATTCCCAAGCAAGGCTTCCAAAGACTCAAAAAAAAAATACCTCAAGCTTGGTTCCAAACCAAGCCTCCTCTGGAGTCATATGCTCAAGTGTTCGATGTGGTGTGTGATTCTAAATGTAGTTTTCACCATTAACTACCTCTAACCAATAGATATAAGGTAAATATCATGAATACATCATGTAATTAGCCATCTCCTTCAAAGTTTAGTTTTTCCTTTTTGCTAAGCCATTCTATTGTGGAGTATGTGCAACATAATACTGGTGAATAATACCATAGACTACCAAAAAATCAAATAACTCTCAATTAAAGTTCTCCCCCCATTATATATACGAAGCCTCTTGATTCAACATAAAGATTATTTCTTGACCAAAGCCTTAAAGACTTTGAAGTGAGTAAAGTCATCACTCTTATACTTGAAAAAATAAACACAAGTATGCCTCGATAAATTATCAATAAAATTAGGTGCATACTTAGTTCCATTGAAAGAAGGAATAGGAAAGACCATAAAATCACTATGCACAAGCTCAAGTGGTGAAGAAGATCTCATGGACATACCCTTAGGAAATGGATCCTGGTGTTGTTTCTCTAATGCACAATTGGGGAAAACTCCATCAAGACACAAAATTATAAGAAGACACTCTACCATGTTGTGATTGCTCAACTCGTTCAAATATATGTAGTTTAGGTGTCCATATCTCTCATGCCAAAGCCAAATCTTAGAATTTACATGATAAACTAAACACATCCCTATAGGAGGAGTATCATCAAAACCCTCAAAATAATAGATTTGAGAACTATGATTGAAAAATATATATGCAATAAGTGTGTTTGGATCTAAAAAAGCTTGAACTTCAGAACCTTGTGGTGTGAAACTCATTGTCTTGCCTTGACTCGAATGGTAAATCTAATAAATTGAGAGTAGATTGGTGGTGATGTCTAAAATATATAATGCATCATTGATTTAGCCGCCACATAATTGTATGACACCTTTATCATTAATATAAATGAAGGAATAATCTCCAACCTCAATTTTGGAAGTAGAAATTAGACCAAGAGATGCAAAGGACTCTTTAGAAGAAGTCATATGGTGTGAAGCACCAAAATCAAATATGTAACTATCTAAAATAAGTAACTATAATCTCTTGATAACAGTAAGTGCTTTCTCATGCTCATGAGATAGAGAATGAGTGGATATATAAATATTATGTTTCTTATTATCATCCTTTAAGGCTTTCATTCTCTTGAAACACCTAGACTCTTCATGACCAATCCCCCCATAATAGGATCAAGATAGGTTAGACTTATTCTTGGATTTAGAAGATGATTTGGGTTTAGATGTGTTAGTGTTGGGCTTGGGTGCATTTTGAGATGGATGAGTATTATTCTTCTTACTCTTATTTTTTTCCCTTAGTCTTAGGATGTGATGCAAATAATTATTTTTAAGAGGTGGAAGACTCAAGGTGAGATAATTTGTATTTCTCCTTAGTAAGTCTTTCACAAAATAACTCTAGATTTGGAATTTTGAATGCATCACCTAAGGCATCCATACTAGAGAAAAGGGTAGAATAAAATATTTAGAATGGTCCACTCAACTTAGACAAGATCAAGTACCCACATTCTTCATCCTTTTTATCTCATCCACTTCTTTTCAACTATGTCAACAAATGTTTAAACTAGTGAGGTAGTCTACAATGGAGGCAGAGTCATCTAGATTTTGTGAAGCTCCACTTCACGATGCATGGCTCTTAAGAGATTTACTTTCCAAAACAAATCTTTTAACTTAGTCCACATTTTTAATGGAGAATCACACCCATCAAAATGAAAAAAAAGACTATCACTCACATAACCCTTAGTCAAGCCCATACACTCCTCAAACTTACATTGATGCTAAAAATTTTCAAATTTGCATGTAAACTATGGTTGAGTTTCATTTATTAGAGACCGTAATCCTTTGCACTTTATGATTATTTGTGTTAGAGGTCTCCATGTATGGTAATTATATATAGACAAAGGCTCAAAATGGTCAATACTAGAAGTAGAATCCATGCTAACAAATCACCAAAGAGTAGAAAAAATGTAAAAAGGTACACAAAATTAGCACCCAAATAACCCCTTAAAAGATTATATTAAGGACCCCCCAATTTGGCACTTTATAAAAGTAGTGTTTTTTTACAAATTAATGACACCAATAGATAGATAATTAAAAACCATGCACTTTTAAAAAAATAACTCAAATCTGAGTTACGGTTCAAAATTTATTGGTGTTATGATTTCTTGTAGAATAGGTCAAAACATTAAAAATACACTAAAAACTAATTTTTTGACAAAATCAAAAAATAATATAGTCATCCAACTACTTGTTAGAACTAAAATTGAACCATGAACTAAAAAATTCTAACCAATGTGAAAAAAGATCCTCCTGGTTATTGATATGCTTACACAAGAGAATTGTCCTTCCTCTTGAGGCAAAAATTTAGCTTTATAAAAGTTAAAAAAAAAATTGTTTATATTTTGAGAGAAGAAAGATGGTTTTAATTTTGTGTTTTAGCTCAAATCCCTTTAGGAAGATGCAAACACATATCCATGCCCCTAAGAAAGGAATACCAAGCACCAAGAGAAGACTTTTCAATGCCAAACTAAAGAACCACCTCAGAAAGAAGGGTGCAAGCCTGAAAAACATTTTATAGATATGCAAAAATAAAAAAAGGAGATCCTACCTTAGACATTTATCTTCACATAGTAGATATTTATGCACCAGATGAAACTCAAAAGTTTAGATAAGATAAAAAATGTATATCTAAAAATGGCAAAGCAATCTAAACTCCATGCAGTCCTCTTCTCCCAGCATCCAATTTCTTCTCTCTCTCTCTCTAATGCCAAGTTGAGTAGATCTTTGATGTCAAACTAAAAATCCAATTCCTTTGATCATAATTCTAGAACTACATATTTCTTCCAATGTCTAGCAAAAAATTCCAATGCCCAACTATCCAAAAAGGTGTCTTTGCACTGCACCAATGCCTTCTCTCACAAATATCAATGCTTCAACAAACTTTAATGCTTAGATAAATTTTTTTGCAATATAAAAAAAGTATTCCACCTCTACTAGATCTAAAATAACAAAAAAAACCAATGCTTAGCACCTTAGACAATGATGCCAAGGTATAAACAAAATATTTAAGACACTTTTGAGTAAAAATGCCTCTTCTAATGCTAAAATAAACTTTATTTGTAGATCTTCAGACTTCTTTAGCAAACCCAAACCAAAATCAAAATAAGGTTTCCAAATTACTGCAATGCCTCTTATTAATTAAAATAATAATAATTCCAATGCCTAGATAAAAGAATCTCCTTGATGAAAAAGGATGCCTCTCTTGAAAGGATGAAACCTTCTCTCAGTAGATCAATGCCACCTTCCCATATCTTCAAATGTAATGTCAAGCTTCAAAAGAAATAAAATCTTCAAAAAATCTTTAAAAATGGCATGTCTCTTTCCTCAAGGGAAATACATGATAAGAAAAGAAGCAATGGCAATGAAAATTTATGAAGTAGTGATAATATAGATGGGATCAACACCTCAAAGATCTAGTACCATGTTAGTAATGGTGAACAATCATTCCAATTCAAGATTCAAAAGTGATAACTCTAAGAACATCACACATAAAGCTGCAGATAATTAAATGCAAAGAAATGCAAATCAAGTGTTATTCAAAAATATGAAATGCTAGTACAAAGGAAAGATCTTGCATAAATATACAAGGAAAAACACATAACTAGCCTAATTAGCCAATGTGGGATAAATCCTCACATAGGACAAGCTCACTAAAAGACAAAATAGGTAGTTAATACACTAGCAAATGTGAGAAATGCATGAAATACATACTCTAACAAACACACATAGTTTTTACATCCCAAGTAAAGCTGAGTAAAAGAATTTCACATGCATGTATATTTTTTTATTTTTTAGATCAAAAAATCAAGACTTAAATATAATACTTTCCCTTTGTATTTCAAAATTGGCTGACAAAGAGTTGGATACTTAAGCTTTTGAAGACACATGCTAATGGGGATGTTGAAGGTTCAAAACCCCTCAACTATAATTTAGTCAAACATTTTTTAAAATAAAACTTAAAAGGAATATTTTTAAAATATTATATTTTGTACTTGGAGATAGTTTGGTGTAAGTTGCATAGTTTTTGACACTTGAGACAGCTTTTATGACTTTTTGTCTAGTCACTATTTTATGAAAAGGTGGTCATGTGACCAATTGATTTATAGTTTTTGGATGTTATGGACACATCGTAGTGGTTAATTTTATATTTTGAATATTTTTATATGATTTATGTAATAAATGTATTGAAACTTATATATCAAGGTGCATTTTTGGTAGAAACTAACACCTTCATAATGCAATCTCATTCTTTTACTATTGATGACCATCTCATCCTTTACATGTCCATCAAGATCCTTTTGATTGACAAATTATAAGTGTCACATTAGAGGTTGGAGGATCTATTGGAGGCTAGAGGACTATTCATCTTCTTTAGTTAGCTATTCACTCAAAGTTTGGTCAAATGTTTAAATGGTAATTTTGGTAGCAAAAATATGCTTATTTTAGTTTCAATTTTTGGTTTTATTCACTCCATTGATATTAATGATGAGGAGTAGATAAATTAGTTTTTGTTTAATTTTTTTCTATAAGTAATTCTCACCTCCCACCTAATAGTGGGAGATATTTCATGGCCTTTGATTGGTCATTAGTGATTGTATGAGTTGATAAGGGTTGTTAACACCTTCAATGTTAAATAAAGGTCATGAAATTTTATTAGACAATAAGGAGATGTGCATACAGAGTGTTGAATAGTCACCTATATGGGTTTCTATGTGAGACCTTATGTGGATCGATGTGGTTGAATAGGCCTTGATCATATTCTACTATAATATAGTATGATGATCATAGGGGATGAGTAGGCCTTGATCTTTTTCATTAGTCTTTATGCCACAACTCATAAGGTAGGATTATGTATTGAGGGGCATCAGTTTTGGTCAATAATAGGATGTACAGTGTGCCAATTTTAAGTGTATCAAATAATTTTGATGATGTGACAGTCATAGCTCTAAATCATCTATTATACCCCTTGTTATATTAAGGGGTTTTGTTGGGTTTTTGATCCAATCTTTTCTAATGTTTTGTTAAAATATATTGTTGTTAGTAAATAAATTAAATAAGCTTATTAGTGGTTTTCTTGGTTCACAAGAATATTGGTTGATAACCAACTCATGAAAAGATTGTAAATATTTTCACTTTCTTTGTAAATGTATCTCAAAATAATACTTTAATAAATTTAATGTGAAATGCTTTGTTTGGAATGTATTTTTTATGTTTTATAAGTATGAAGCATTTAAAGAATATCCCTTGATGAAGACTTATCAGTTTATAATCTATATCACTACATGCCCTCGTATATAGAATATTCCATAATTATTCATAGACATACCCACATAAAGGGGATAATTACATTAGTCTAAGGTCCTCTTTAGAGTATATGGTTATGTAGGTAACACTCATTGATAGAAGGGTCTTTGAGGTCATCTCTACTTAACTTGAGCCAAATAACCCCTATTTTTTAAGGTGACATTCCCTAATCATAGGACATAAGTTTTTGAGCAAAAAACTAATTTTGGGAACATGTGTGTGCAATCTAAACTAAAAAAATGAAAGGAGATAGTGAACCCTAATAGGTGTAGGTGGTTATTTGATAAAATAGTCTTTATATTAAGCCAAATAGAAGTGTCAAAACTAGGACATAAGCATAAAATTTAGTGTCCAAATCTCAATGATAGTGTCTAGGCTGAAAGAAAAACTAATTTTTAGAATATGATGAATTAGAGTGGAACATCAATCTATCTTCTTTTACACATATATCTTTTAGATCTTCTTGTGCATCATTAAATTAACTAAGTATTGTTTATCATTTTTATTTCAACTTTCATAATATTTTTTAGAATTATACTTGTTCTTTATCTTCAAATTTAGTATATTTATCATAATATTATAAATATTAATAAATTTTATTGGCCTGATTTTAAAATAGATTATTTTATAGTATATTGGGATAATCCCCCCAATGCGTAATAAATCTTAAAAAGGGTTAAACATTTGGTAAACCCAATGTGAACCTGAGTGTTATTTATTTGGTTTGTAGACATTTGAACATCTCTTCCCCTTGAGTATATAATATTTGAACATGCCCCTTATTTTCAATCTCCTTATACCCCTTTTTTGTGACATTGAATTTTATTTTGTGTTTGATTGATTTTTTGTTGAGATTGTACTTCTTACTCTAAGATGTTACCATGATCCATATCATGCATCTTAGGGATTGTTATGATTGGATACTTGAGATTCATTAATACATATATTTAAGCATGATACTACAATAATAGTAGAATACTACATGATTGATATAAATATGGCATTGTTATCTTACCATTTTGAGATAAGGTGACTATCATGTTGTATTACCCTCACCTCCAAAAGGGGGCATATCAGTGGGGTCATGTCATAGAGATATAATTCCAAACATGTATAGTTGGCATAATTGGTATCATTTGATATAATTCATGTGATTTAGATATACATGTGAGATAGACTCATATGAATTTGGCACCGATTTTCACATATTTGGGATAGAGTTTTTTTATATTTGTGATAGGTAATATATAGGATTTTCAAAGTAGAGTTTAGTTTTTTAAGATACTTCATATTGAGAGACATTAGAGGTACATATTCCATGAAAATAAACCAAATCATAGATATATATTTAAACTATACATCACTTTAAAAATATTTAATGAGGGGGCATGAACAGGGTTCATTCCTTCTCACTACACATTAATGCACCGACCTTTCTAAGAACACCAATTGAGGTTTTACATATATTCATTAGTTAGCTCCATTGAGTAGTGTGTCCAATAGTTATAACCCTTGATAGCCTTAGAAATACTCCCATTTTTAGGTTTATATAGTTAAACCACTTAACATTGACTATATTGGATAGATTACGTATACACTTGAGGTTTTTAATTGATATTCAATACTCTCAATGGCCTTAACATAGCTCCCCCTTACACTAGATTGGGGACATGATCACATGATTAAGATTCAATGATCTCAATGGCATTGGCATAGTTATCCATTTCACCAAATTGGGGGCATGATAACCCTCCAATTATTTCTTCACATCTCCAAGGTTTATTTGTGAACCTCTTTCTAATGCTTTAGCAAGGAAGCATCATCACCAAATTAAAGTACCAAAGAGAAACATGGTTGCATCAACACACAAGTGTATTATTCCTTGTTATATTTAATTTCAAGAATTTTAATTATTATTTTCAAAGTATATGTGCTAATTAAACTACAACATGTTCTTGATTATAAGTAATTCACAAACAATAAATTCAAATTGGGCTCAAGTGAAGACAAGGTATTTTGTACATACCATGGTATGTATTTATTTACTTTAGCATAGTAATTTCATCATTATTAATTCATATATTAAATTAGATGGGGGAATTTAGATACTAAACTATGATTTATATATGACATTCTATTTTGGTATACTTGAAAAATACCAATCATAGATCAACCCTTTAGTTCATGACCTTCCCACTATCGAAAGGTTCACATTCACCATCTCAATGTACCTAATCACTTATCATATAGTTTAACCATAACATTTTTATGAAACATATCAATTTTATCCTAAATTTTGCATAAACATTTATTTTTATCCTACACACACAATTACACATCCTCAACA
The DNA here is from genome assembly GCA_037957365.1 of Torreya grandis. NCBI lineage: Eukaryota > Viridiplantae > Streptophyta > Pinopsida > Cupressales > Taxaceae > Torreya > Torreya grandis. The sequence goes on along the minus strand of JARHVA010001180.1, from coordinate 2,934,538 downwards.
ACTTTTTGGCCTTTAGGACACTAACATACATATTAAGACACTAGTGTCCTTAATCTGATGCTAGTGTCTCATCCTTCAAAATGATAAAATTTAAAATATTTAGACATGTATGGGATGGAATATTTTTATTATTTAACCATCACATGAGATTACTTCAAAATGTGTGGTATAAATAAAAATCAAGATTCATTCATTTTTCATCTAAAAAATACCAAGCCACCTCTCAAGCTCACACTACACTATTAAAAATCACTTTCAAAATTAACATATACTAACATATCCTTATATATTTCAAAATAAATCATAGTATTAGTCTTCTATAGGTCTTAAGCATTAAAATATAATCCCATGTGTATTAATTGTCAAGTTACAAGGTAGATCACTAAATGTACTCATATATAGCATATGGCACAATAGTTCACACATAAGCCCATATAAGGGGGATAACTACATCAATTATTTCATATTAATTTTAAGTCATTTATTAATTTATAAGAAAGCAATGAAACTAGTAATAGGGTGTGTAATAGGGAGTTCTCAACATAGCTTAGACATGAATTGCTAGATTTATGGATCCATATCTCTTCCTGCCTCTCTCTTTTTATAGGATGAAGTTACTAAATGTGTAAGAGCAAGTTATTAATTAGATAAAGGAGAAATTTTTTAATTATGATGTTTTAGAGTTGGTTTGCATCACAAAATGTAAGTTGTTAAATGTGTCATGCTTATCTTGTAAAGTTGATAATGATTTTAAAGTAGGCTTGGAAGACCTGATTATTGATGATTAGGATAACCATCGATGGTTAGGATGACCATCAATGGTCAAGGTTTTAAAGAAAAATGGTTTAAAAAGGGGTGAATTAAAATTTTAAGTTAGTAAATTAGTAAATGGGCTAAGTCAACTAGGTGTTCAACTAACCTCGTATTCAGATAGGGGTTCAAAGCACTTTGACATCTAAAAATATGCAATTTTTTAGTGTCTACATTTTTCCCCATTTTTTTTTATGTGGCTTTAGATTAACAAATGCAAAACAAAAACAAATTACTGGTGAAGGTCTAGTTGCCTTGAGTATGGGAGGAGGTATTCCCCCTCAAACCAAGAGTCAATAAGGCAAAATCAAAATCAGGTCACGTTTTGATAAAGTAGTAAATGGTGAGTCACAAGGTAGGTGACACAAAATGGTTGGGCATTTGAAATACAAAAATGCACATAAAATGTGACTAAGTGTGATAATTAAGATCACGTAAAGACTAAAGTTTCCAATGTTGGTAAAAATAAGGTCAGGTGCTAGGGAAACATATGACAAGGTAACTAGTCCATAACATTGGTCATAATTGATTGTGTCATTCCTATCAAGTCATCTAGATAGGGTTAGTGTTGTGCATAGGTATTTGGGGTAGGAAGTATTCCCATGAAATAACACAAATGCTTAGGTTATGCATGAGGTGATGTAAATTACAAAAGATTAACATGGCAAGGTTGGTTGATATGGTTAAAATGATCAAGGCAAGGTCATTGAAAAACATGTGAATGTTTTGGTAAAAAATAACCAACATCAAGGTGGACATGGTCAAATAGGTTGGTTGGAGAAGAGTAATCATTGATAGGACCAATTCTATTTTAGTGGAAAGTAGGTGATCTCCCAAAAGGTTATCATCTAGGTGGGGTATACTAATTTTTTTAAAAATAAGCTAAAGGATCCTAACCATCAATGGTTAGGGTTTTTCCTAGGGTCAACCATCGATGGTCACCCTAACCATTAATGGTTAGGGAAACCCTAAAAATTGAGGGATAAAAGTAGAAGTGCTAAGTCATTTACACTTTTGACTTGTAATGATTGCTCCTTGGTGAATTTGTGCATTTTATCTTTTTATATGTGAGCTAGCTGAGGTGGAGTGGATCAATTGGTTAATTGTGTATGTAGAGTGCATCAAGTGTGGGTTTGATGGAGGGTGGATGAAGAGATGGTTGAGTAGGGGAAAGAGGGATCTGACTATGTTAGTGATCATGGAATAAGGTAGGGAAGTTTTAAAATTAATAGTATAGTTGAAATTACTATTTTGGATTTGAATTTGATAGGGATAGGTTATGGTAATAGTGTCAAGTAGGGTTCAAGGAAAATATTCCCTAGATGAGTTTTAGGTGAAATTGGTCAATGTTTTGGGTAAAATTGAGAAGGGGAGGTTGTGTTAGGTTTGGAATAGGTTGTGGATTAAGTCTATGTAGGCTAATGTGTGTAATTTAGGTGGTTTAGAGAGGTTTAGGGTTTAATTTATGCCATCAATGGTCACACATAGTGATGGTCAATAGTTCAACTCAATCACCACCAATCGAGTTTTGAGGTAAAAGGTCCTAAAAGGATCGTCGATGGTTTAATGAACCATTGGCAGTCAACATTCTAAGGGTAGGTTAGGATAAAAATTTGGAATGGGGAAAAAGTTTTTAAATTGGTATAACATTAAAATCTTATTGAAGTGTTATGAAAGTAAGGTTAAAGGTTATTTAGGGTTTGGTAAAGTGTTGATGGTTGTAAAATTTATGTTTAAATAGGGTGAAGAGGTGGTGAAAGTGTGATAAAATGTATAAAGTTATTTGAAAAGTAGTGTTGAGTGGTGAAAAAGGTCAAATGTGGGTGTTATAGGATGAGAAGTCTAAAAAAGGGTTGGTGGGTAGAATGAGGTAAAAAAACATGTTAGGTGTAGAGAAATAAAGTGTTAAGGTTTTAAGACATTTTGTGAAAATTATGTAGAATATGGTACTTATTGGTGATAGAAGTAGTTTTTAATATGAATAAAGGTAGAGGGAGATGGTGAGGGTTAGAGGTAAACATAATGGGTAGATTGAAATAAGGGTAGATATAATAAAATGAAAAAGATAAGTGTAGGGTGGTATTTATTTAGATGTTGAAAACTAAGTAGACATTTCTAACATGATCATTAAGTAGGCACATGAATAGATTTAAATGAGGGATCAAGTCCCTCAACTTTTTTTCAATGTTTAAGATGTGATGACTATAGAGGAGTGGATACATATGGAGATAATGACTAGGCACAATGATTCATTACCAACACCTACCATGATATGTGGGTATGATTATGGACTTCATCAAGAGATGGGACCTAACCATAAACTCATTTTTACTACCAATGGGGGAGATGGTGATTCTTTTAGAGGAAATTTAATGTATCACATGGCTACCCATTCATGGGGAGCTAATATACCATATAGATAGTGAGGAGATTGACTATCATATAGAGTTGATGTATGTTGTGGATTGGGTACATGCTCAATTTCATTTAGGTGGATTGAACTATAGGCCCTTATACTAGAGGGATCCTATAGATAGATGTTTACTCACCATGATGATGATGGTCGTGTCCTACTTCATGGTGCTAGATTCAAGCAGCAGTCACTTTCCATAACTATAACTAGGGGTGTTGATGGAGATGATTTTGGGGAGGACTATGTTTGGATGGACCCTAATGCTATTAATGTAGATATATAAGGAAATATAGGCCTTTAAAGCACATAGGTGATATGAGATCAACATTGGGTTCATGATCCATTACTAGGTGTATAAGCACATTCAAGTAATAATGCCTATGGGGACACCTTGGGATGGATTTAGCTAGGAGCCATTTCTAATTGGTTTCACTATATGGAGAGGTGACTATGTGTTGATAGGTGTTGGTGGTGGTGGCTGAGACATTAAGTGGTTTAAGGATGCCTTGGAGGGTTTGGTAGTTGGTGATATAGTTAGAGGCCATATCTAGGTTGGCCTAGGTGGTTAGGGTATATCTATCACACATTATCCTTATAGATATAGCACTAGATTAATGGGAGACAAGATGGGGAGGTAGAGATTATCCTTTTTGAGTGAGTGTGGAGGTAGTTTGGATTGGTGGAAGGGATCCCACTAGATTTCCCTAGATATAGGAGGGAGGACACTGAGTTCTAGCTTCCTAAGCCATAACTGTAAGATGTTGTACTAGACTATGAGGAGCTATCATTGCGAGTGGTGATAGATGATGTAGGTATGGTAGATGGTTACATAGCATGGTACTAGACCTAATATGTAGTGGCCTATTTTGGATGGGGTGATGGGGGTCATCAACCCATGGATGTAGATCTTTATAGGGCACCAACATAGGGTGGATAGGTGGTAATGGAATTGGTAGTAACACAAGCCTAGATTACTAACTTACAAGAATAGGTGGCCATGTTATAGGGGTAGATAATCAACTTATAGGGTCAAGTTACCACCTTGATTGGAGAGCAAGATCAGGTGAGGATATTTCTTAGGTTAGTGACATAAGATAGAGATACACTAAGATAGAGGGTAGGAGTAACTAAAATAGTAGTAGCAAGACTAACTGACACCATTTTGAGGACACAGTACTTAGCCACTATTGAGGAATTGAGATATTATGAGGCTATAGTACTTGCATAGTTTCCATTGGATATGTGATATGGAGATTACAAGGCCAACTTAGCAAGGGGTCCATCTATAACTCCTCCAAGATAGTGGGCTTCAATAGTGGGGAAAATAGAGATATTTGGGGGACCACTACTAGATGGTAGTGTAGGTGTAGGTGTAGATGGAGATAGTGGAAGTGGTGCCCCAGGGGCTTGATAGATGAGATTATAGGATGTATATGTTTTTTATTTTGATATTAGCCTATTGTTGATGATGTGAGATGTATATGAATGAGAGAGGCATGGATAAATTATGACATGTATTTCCTTATTTATGTATATGATGATGTATATGTTGATTAGATTGATGATATTCAAGCATATTGATGACATGTTGACATTTGATTATATTGATGACATGATAATTATGTTATGATGTATTATTATTATGATGAGGATATGAGGACTGTTGCTAATGAGAGGATATGTAGATTGATTTTTATTGTTCACATTTTGTTCTTGTGATGGATATGATGTATTATGATGATGGGTAGGATGGATGGACTTATGATTATGATGTTTTAATGACATTTTTTATAAGTGATAACATGAGCTTAGGTATGTATGATGTTAGATAAGTGATGATTGATTTTATTATGGTATGAGGGATGTTGCTCATAGATGTATATTGTTTGTTTACTAGATGGATATTATATATATATATATAATCAAAGATGGATTTTGGGTTTGGTCATAGAATGATGTTGTTCATGATGTGATTATGGATATGAGATATATATTTTTATGTATATATGATCATGGTGACGTTATGTTTTAGATAGATTATTTGATGTATAGATGTTGATCGTAAAGAGAATGATGACATTGTTTATATTATTTCATAGTTATGATGTGTCTTAGGGATAATTGCTTATGATGTATATGGGAAATGGCAGATGACATGGTTTATTTAGTTTGTTGACATGATGTGATTTATGGATAGGATTATAGATATGTGGATTATGATTAGCTCATGAGTTTTGATATTTATGAATTTGTATGATGCATTTTTTAAGGTTTATGGATGGCAAGATTCTCATGCTCCATTCTTTATGAGATGAGATGTGTGTACATGAGGATATGTGAAATAGACAATATGTTTTGTCTTGTGTTTTGATAGGTATAGATTATGGATGATGAGATGAAGGAATTAAAATGTGTTTTGTGATTAGATGTTTGAATTTGATATGTTGATAGTTTTAGGTGATGTTTTGTGCATATATGAGGGATGATGTGTTTGTTCATAATGATAGATAGGATGGTTTTGATTGTTTATTTTTGATGACATGGTTTATGATACGTTTGATGTTTAGGTATATAGATGGGATATGGCCCACAATGTTGTGAGGCATTTGGATTAGTTTTGAGATAAAAATGATGTTTTGAATGTTTGGATATGATATGGAATAGTTGGATATAATGAAGACATATAAAGTTGGTATAGGTAACAAACTAAATATTTGTAAAAAAGATATAAGAATCATGAGAAACATGTCTTCATGAACTATTAATGAGAAGGTAAGAAAGGCATGATGTGTTCATTGGTAAGGATATAACAAAACCAAAGTCAGATTGGCTTAATGAAAATAAGCCTTTTGAATGCTTCGCATTAGCATGCTTTGAGTGAAAAGATAGTATCTTGATCACATCATGTCAAGTAAGCTCAGAATCCCTTGATTGTTAGCAGGTATAAAGGGTAAAGTAGGTGATAGGTGAAAAATAATTGGTTGATACAGTAACCTAATGTGATTAAATTTACCCCTTCTATGGGTGACCTAAAAACTATAATAGACAAGTCCATATCTTAATGCAAAGTGTATATGATTGATGTGGGAAGTCTACTAAATATATATAAAAGAGCTGATTGTGGCCCTTTTAGGATAACTCACTTTGATTTTGATATAAGGCCCCTCTTTTTCATCTTTTGTTGTTTTTGATAAAAGGGGTGAAGCTAATCAATACGAGAAGCTTTGAATGATTACTTTAACAAATTTGTCTTAGCCATCCTCCAAGGGAATGGTCTAAGTTTGGATTTGTTTTTATGTTGTAGCTATCCTTCAAGGGATTAGTCTATCTTTTAAGCATGAGTTCGTTATTAGGTAGTCATCCTTCAAGGGAGTGGTCTACAATGCTATAGATATGGACCCAAGTGAGATTTTAGTATCCTAATTTGATTTTAAATGCTAGGTTGAGACATGGACAAGTCTATTTGGGTTTAGAGGTATACTTTTATGGATACAAGACTTTTAACATGAAAGGTTGATGATATATGAGGGAAAGTGTTATGAGAGACAACTAATCATGAGATTCCATCTAATTAGATATGAAAAGTATCCATGAGAACCATGGCATAGGTAGATCTATGGTATCCATGCTTAAGATAAAGATATAATTGTGATAGATAATCATATGGTTTTATGTTGTAATCAATTGTCCCCAAAATTAATAGGGATAGGTAGATGAAAATCTCATAAATCAAGGGATGAGCTTAAGTTAGACACAAATTTTAGTTTGATCCTTGTTTTAACAATAGAAAGGATGTAAATGTGAAGCATTGAAAGGTTTAGGTTTTGGTTTGCCTTCGAGAGAAGATAAATGATAAGTGCTTGATCCATAATTATGGGTTATGATGTAAGATCTAAGCTAATTAAAAGCAAGCTTGCCTTTTTTTTATTTTCTCCATATTTGTTACATGTTAATTTTTAGGTGTTTGTTGTATGTATGCTTGATTTTTTCCTAATAGACATGAAGATTATTAAGGATTTTGAGGAGATGTTCATCAAGGATTTCAAGTTAAGCAAGCCATTATTGATGATAATCTCTCTTAGAAGGATCTCATGAAAATATATGCAAAGAGAAGGAATCTAGACTTTGAGAGGCAAGACTTCCTCTGCTCCAAAGATGAGAGAGAAAGGGGTAGCACCCATAGAGGTTTGAATTCAAGTGTGATAGGCTCATAAAGTGAAAGGGATGTGTAAGTTCCAATACCAACCTAAAGTACTTACTACCTTAGTTAGCATTTTTTTGAGGATATTTTTATAAGATACTACCTGTCCATTTTCTTGTGGATGATAAGGCAAGGAAAAGGTTAACTTGATGCCAAAAGCATTATATACACCTTGGACTTGCTTGTTCTTGAAATATTTACCATTATCATTGAAGATCTTATGGGGAATACCAAAGTGGCAGATGATGTGGTGAGTGATGAAATCAACAATATTTTTGGCTCTGGTTGAGATAAGAAGAATGGCATCCACCCACTTTATGAAATATTTAGTAGCGGTAATGATGGATTGATGTCATTGTTAAGAATGAGGATTGATTTTCCCAATAAGATCGAGACCCCATTGCAATAAGGGCCAATAAACTTTGGATACTCAAAGGTCATATGTTGGTACATGATGGAAATTATCATGTTATTGACACTTAACACACTTATCTACATAATTAAAATAATCTTGAATGAGGGTAGGGGACAATAATAGCCAAGGCAAAGGATACATTTAGTGAAAGATAGGCCACTAAAGTGTCCCCCAGAGATTAGATCATGTGTTTCCTTGATAGTGTTGGAAGCTTCATGACTATGTAAAAAATAGATAAGGAGGTTGTCAAAGCCACATTTATAAAGGATTCCCCCTAGTATGGTTTAATGAGAGGTAATCTAAAGAAAATCTCCTCAGGCATTCTTTGAAAGGTTTGGAGGAACACTAGCAAGGTTAAAGTAGTTAAAATTTTGGTCGTACCAAATGCCAGAAGGAGGTGATTCCACACTATAAATGGTAGGAAAGTCAAAAATGATATATGAGAGTGTGATAAAATAATGGATGGTGACAAATAGTTTAGATTTGATAGGTTGAGATAAAATTTGGGAAGTAAAGGAAGCCATTGTGTATATAAATTTATTGGTAAATCAAAGAATTAATTGGATGAAGTAATGATTGAATAATGATAAGAGTACATCTACAAGCTATTTTTACTTCAATAGGACATCATTTTTACATTGATAAGATCCATTAACCTAGTTGATCATAAGTTGGGAATCACCAAAGATACTTATTGTTTTGACTCCCAAAGCTAGAGTGGTTCATTCACTTCATATTTAGCCACATTATTGGTGCATTTAAAGTCAAGTTTAAATGAAATAAGAAGAGGTTCACTATTAAGGGGAATGAGAGTGACTCTATCACCCCCACCATGTTGACATTTAGAGATATCAAAAAACATTTTTCATTTAGTAAGTGAGTTCTTCCTCATAAAGAGTTGTGATGGAATCATCTAGAAAATCAAGAGGAAATGGTTGGCTACCTGGTAGAAGAGATTTAGTCAATTGATCAGTGATGACTTATCCCTTAATAGAATTTTGATGGAGGAACTCAAGATCAAACTTAGCTAGGAGCATGAGCCATTTAGCCATACACTAGTTTTGGTATGGTTTAGAGTGTATGCACTTGAGTGGGTTAGTTTTAGTGATAACATAAGTTTTATGATCAAGTAGGTAGTGATGGAGTTTGGAGGCCACAAAGATTAGGTGAGGCAAAGTTTATCAAGATGAGTATACCGAGTCTCATATTCTATAAGTGTGTATTTAATATAGTAGACTACTTCCTCTTTATTATATTCATCATGATGAGTGAGCATCACCCCTATGTAATGGTCCATGGTAGATATATAAAGGTAGAAGGGTTGGTCCTCTTTAAGAGGAATTGAATGGGTGGAGAAAGAAGGTACTCCTTGATTGAATCAAAGGCTTTTTGATAGTCTATGGTCCACTTAAAAGAGGTGTCTTTTTTAGGAGATGGTGAAATGGTTGGAATCTCTCAAATAGCTAGGAGATGAAGTGATAGATGAATTGGAAATTCCCCTATAGACTGTAGATTTTCTTAAGGTTAGTAAAAGGAGGCATCTCTAAGATTACTCTAACTTTGGTGGGTTTTATTTCAATTCCTTGAAGACAGATGATAAAATGCAAAAGTTTTCTAGATAAGACCCTTAAAATCCATTTGTTAGGGTTAAGCCCGACATGATAATGGATTAGTCAATCAAGGATGATTGTGAGAATGGTTAGGTTATCTTTTTAATGTTTGTATTTCCCAAAGAGATCATCCACATATTCCTCTACAATTTCATGAAAAATGTAGGTCATGACACATTAATAGGTTACTCTAGTGTTTTTGAGACCAAACAACATGAGCCTATAGTATAAGGTGCCCCATGGGATGATAAAGGAAGTTTTATGATGATCTTTTGGGTAAATCAATATCTAATTATATCCTAAGAAACCATCCATGAGAGAACATTTCATGGCTAGCTATAAGATCAATAAGTTGGTAGATTTTTGGAAAAAGAAAATCATCCTTTAGGTAAGCGAGGTTGAAGTTATGAAAGTCAATGTAGAGGTGAAGTCCCCCTATAGGTTTGGTAATGGGAATGATGTTAGAAACCCATTTTGGATAAATAATGGGTTGGATGAATTCAACAGATAAGAGATGCTAAAGTTCCTCTTTGACTAGAAGGGTGATGCAAGGATGTATCCAACAAAGCTTTTGTTGCACTGGCTTAACCTCAAGATGGATGAAAATGTTGTGGAGGGTAATAGAAGGGTCATTTCCATGTATATCCTAATAGGACAAAGAAAATGTTATGCTACATTTATGAAGGAAAGAAGGGTAATCTTGTTGCTCCATGAAATATAATGATTGGCCAATTTTGATGATATAGGGGTTATCTTGAGTACCCAAATTGACATCAATAGTAGATTCATTTAGCATGGTCTAGTTCTCAAGAGGAAGGGATTTATGAATAGAATAATCCCTTGTACCAAGGTAATTGAGAATAGAATCATCATCCTGATGTTGGATGGTGTTAATGGTAGGAGAATCTCACTCTATCATTTTAGGATGGATGAGAGGAAGGGTCTTAGTTCAATTGCCTTTTGGATAGGTCAAGGGGTACAAACTAGTGATATTGATAAAAAAAAGTTAGATGGGATGCTATCAAAGTCTTCATATTTTGAGGGAAATGGGGTTGGTGAAGATGGAACATTTTCTTCAATGGTGGCGATGGGTTTTGGTGAGGTGGATTCTTCTGGTGGTACAAACCCAAGGCTAAATAACTCATGAGGTTTTTGAATTTTGATTATGGGTAGCTCTTAAGGTCCCTATTCATAAAAGCTAAGTCCAAACCCCTTCCAAGCACACATGTAAAGGTAAGCTTTGGCAAAGGTTAGTTTGTTGAGATAAGAGAAGTCGAATGTGAATGTTCAAATGGATAAGGTAGTGGCAGGAGTGAGAAGTGGTTGATCAAGTCCCCTATGGATGAAATTTATTTGATTGTTAGGGAGCCTAAAAGGGATGATGGTTCTTATGTTGGGATCATAGGAAGGGTCATGTTTAAGGTTCCCATACTCTTACAGAGTAAGGACAACATCCAAGGCTAAAATTCAATATTCCCCAAAGGAGAGACATTGAAACATGGATTCCAAGGGGTCCTCTATAAGAATCTGGGAGGAAGGGATAGATGAGCTATTTGAAGCTTCATCACTGTTGTGGGTGGAAATGTTTTTGGTTTTGGTTTATGGTGAGGTAACATTGTTAGTAGTTGATAATGAGGTGGATGAGGGAGGAATAAGAACATCATTAGGTCTATATGTCATATTATAAAAGGTAAAAGGACTAGGATCAATTTTGATGGTAAAAACTTGACTTTCATGTTTAAATTTGACACATCGATATAAGGGAAAAGGGAAAAAAACTCATGGCATGGATCCAAGGGCATCCAAGTAACACATTGTATTCAAAATCACCCTTTATAAGGTAAAATAATTTAGGAATGGTGAGATGTCCCAAGAAGATATGGAGGACAAATGGCCCCAAGGTAGTGGCCATGGTATCATTGAAGGAATGAAGAACCATTGTACTTTCTAACATGATGTTCTTGGGTAACTTTAATTGGTCATAAGCATAGGAGGAGATAATGTTGATACTATCTCTTCCATCAATCATTACCCTTTTGATGTGGGTTTGATTGATGTACATAGTGATAAAGAGGGTAGGATCAAAATCTTTGAGATGAATAGGAGGTATTTCTAAATCCTAAAAGGTGATGAAGTTAGAAATTTGGAGGGATTCCATAAAGGGTAAAAGCAGTTGAGGGTTATCTAGTTAAACCTCTATAGATTATAGAGCCTTTATTAGTGCCTAATGATGGTGGGGCTTATAAGGTGTTTATTAGTTCATAAAGGCTCATCCTCACTGGTGTTTGTTGAATTTGTTTCAACATGATACGGTGGATGGAGTCAGAAGGGTTGGAGGGAGAGGCTCCCAAAATTGATATTTTGGGTTTTAGTGGTGGGAGAGGTGAAGTTGTAGGTGTTTGGGTTTGGTTAGAAGGCTGAGGGGTTGAAGGGTATGTCCAAGGAATGAAGACTTTAGATTTTCCCTTGTCTTTTTATTGGGCCCATGATTAGGTAACCATATAAATAGAGTGGATGTAGGGATTTTTTGGGTTTGATGGTTGCTTTGGTTACTCCTCCTTACTCTTAGGTGAGAGTGGGGGAGTAGGTAAATGTTGGAAAAGTTTAATTGGTGGTTGGATTGATAATAGAGGTAAGAGAGGTTCATCTGATAAAATATCATCCTTGTCATATAGGCTATAAACAAGTGCTTAGAGAGCTTTGCATTTCTATGTGTCATGTTTTGGTGTCCTATGGTATGCACAAATCAAGTTGTTATTAAACCAAGAGGTTTTGGTATCATAAGGGTAGAATGGTTTGATAGGGGTAAGCTAATGGAATAATTTTTCAACAACCTTTGTAGGATGGTTGAATAAGATTCATTAAAAGGTGTTTGAGGTGATGGGTTTATAGGTTTAGGGATGAGAACCTTCTTAGAAGTAGTTTTTACCTTAAAGGTTGTAGGTGGTGGAATGGTTTTGGTTGGTGGTTGGGATTGCTTAGTTATGGTTGAATTTGGGAAAAATGATTTGAAAGTGTAAGATTTAGATGATGAAGGGTTGGATAGGTGGGAAAGTAGAGGTGGATAGGTTAGTTAAGAATGAATAAGAACTAGATGATTTGGTAGGGGTAGGTGTGGATAGAGAAAAGGGGTATGGTTTACTAGAGGAAGAATAGGTAATTGGGATAGTAAAAGGATGGGTTCCTAAAATAGAAGGTAAGTGGGAAAGAGGTGGTATGGTTCTAGTTCTAGGTTGAGGTTTGGGAAACTCTACCTTCTTAATTGGTTTGGTTAGGGGTTAATTTGGTGGACTATATGGATTTAAATCCAACTTAAAAGAGGGGTGAGTTTGACTAGGTGTGGGAAGGATTCTTAGATTCTTAATAGGTTTGGTAAGAGAGGCAGAAGGTGACTTACCAATGTTAGATCGATGTATTTAGGATGATTCACCTATGGTTTTAGAGGAAAAGGTGTTCAATGAAGTTGTAATAATGGGTTTAAGGGTGGATTCAAGTGAGGTTAAGCATTCAAATTTGTTTTGATAAGGGACCCCTAGATGATGCCAAAATGTGGCTCTATCAAAGTTTGGTTGGGAGGTGAACTCTAAACTTTGGACTAGTCTAGAAAAGGTCTTGTAGATGGGTTTAGTTCCTTCATCATTGGTTTTAAAAATTAAGCCCTTGGGTGGAGAAGTGGGAATCATTCCTCCATCCTTGTTCTTGATGGAAGGTTCCAAAATTGGTGGTTGGGTGCATGAGGTAAACTTCTCTAGTGGGATGGTTTCCAAAGAGGGAATGGATGGTTATATGATGGGGGAGGTAGGTATGGTGTCCTCAAGTGAATGAATGGACATGGTTGCTTACTTTGTTTGGATATCCAAAAGAATGGAGGGCATATCTACCACTTCAATGGGTGGAGTGGGATAAATGGTTAATTCAAAGGTTGTCTCCTTTGGTGTTTCCATTAAAGGAGAGGGGGATGAAGCTAAGGTCTCATTAGGTGAAGAGAAAGAGGTGGTTTATTCCTTTTTTTGGATATCCAAAGGAATGGAAGGTGAGTCCATTAATTTTGTGAGTGAAATGGTAGGAAAGGTAGTTTTGATAATAGTTTCCTAAAAAATGAGCTCACTAATAATGATGTTGATCATATATGCCTCATGAGAATGAGATGATTTTGGTTTGTTGTCATGGTGATGTGCAAAAGGAGCATGATTGGGAAAAGATTTGCAAAAGATGTCAAGGGACTGATTAGGAGGTGTATTGGGATTATCAAATGTAAGTTCTCCATTATAGATTAATCCTTAAATTATACTTTTACATGTATTGCATTAGTGATGTCATGTCCAATAACTTGGTGAAAGTCACGATGGTCATTCTCATTGTACCAATTGGGCACATGATGATAAGCATCAAATTGTTGGGGTGGTTTGATAGGTGGAAGTTAGATGAGGTTAGCTTTGAGAAATTTATCCAAAATTGAAGCATAAGACTCCCCTATGGGAGTTTATTGTTTTGGAGGATCTCAGTTTTGATTTTGGTTTCATTGATAGAAGGTTTGGAAGAATTGGTTTGATGGGATTGGTTAACAGTTGGTGGTGGAGTAGTTTTTATGACCACTAAGTTTATGGATGATTTTTCTTTGGTATTAGGATGGTTAGATTTATTAGTGGTTTTGGTGGAGGGAAGATTATTGGATTTAGATCTAGAATTATTGCTCCATGGTTTCAATTTCTCTTTATCAATGGCTCAGTTTTCAATTTTACATGCCATGGTGAATGCCTCATCAAAAGTTCTAAAATTTTAAACCTAAAGAGTGGGGGTACTATGTTTGGCACAACCTTGAGATAAGAGCTCAATCAACTCAAGTTGGGGTAAGGTTAAATAAAGTGGGTTGATGAGACCCCTCTATTTGGATACAAAATCAAAAATCGATTCATCATCAAATTGCCTAATAGAATAGAGGTTGATAATAAAAACATTTTTAGATATACTTACTAAGAAGTGATATTATAAGATTTGGGCTAGTTGGGAGATGGAAAAGATGGAGTTCTTGGTAAGAGCATTATACCAATAAAGGTTTGGTCTTGATAAATACAAGGGGAAGGTACAAAGGAGGAGAGCATCATCATACACAATCAAATAACAAGAATGATGAAATGCCCTCAAATGTTGTTGGGGGTCCTCCTTACCTTAGAACTAGGAAAACTTAGGTAATTCCCATTGAGGAGGATAAGCATGGATATGAATGGATAGATGGATGGGTTCATTACATATTTGATCATAAGATAAAAATTTATGAGACCCAAAGATAGATGACTTCAGGTTGGTCATTTTATCCATTAATATTTGGACCAAGTCTGTTTGAGGTTAGGAAGCTACATAATTAGGTGGTAAGTTTTGTTGATGTTGGATGGTAGTAATGTAGGGATAAGTGATAGAGGGTTTTAAAGAAGAAAAATATTGGTATGTGGTCATAGGGGGTGGGGATAATGCCTTATAATTATTGATTGGCATAAACAATTGGGTAGAAGGTGCTAAGTATCCTTGTGGGTTAGAAACATATGGGTAAGATGTCATGGGTACTTGTTGGGGGGATGATATGGTTTGGGTTAGAGGTATGTTTGGGTTAAAGGTATGAAAGTGCTAATTGGTTATTGGTGGGTGGTAACTCTAGTGCTAATAAGTGGAAGGGTTTGAGGTATGGAAAGTACTAAACTCTGAAGTGGGGTTGAAACTGGTGTGTTGGTTAAACTAAGGGGAATGGTAGAAGTAGGGGTAGAATGTACCCCCAAAATAGGAGTATAGGTGATGAGAGGTAAAGTTGATCCAATATTGGAGGTATTGGTTGGGGTAGTAGGTTTTGGTTATTGGTTGGGATGTTGGATGGAATTTGGGGAGTGGTAATAGGTGGGTTATTAGAAGAATACGAGGCTTAGGTGAGCATGGGTTGGGTTGAGGTAGCACCCACCAAAAGATGGGAAGGCATACTATAGGGAGGATCCATAAGAGGAACCCAAAAAAATGGGTACGGTTAGATAAGGTGTTTAGGTAATGTTGAATAGCCATGGGGTTGTTATCGAGGAAGGTGGTGAAATATGGATCACCCTCATAAAAAATTAGAGGCCTAGTAGGAGGGGGATAAAAATGAGGGGAACCCTCAGCATCAAAGCTATACTCCATGGAAGAGGAAGAAGAAGGTGGTTATTGGTTGTTTTGATTCCTCAACTATTGTCTAGTAAAGACCATGAGAGGACTAGAAAAGAAATAATGAATGGTTTAATGTATGGAAATCATCAAACTCTAAAGTGGGGTAGAAGTTGGTGGGTTGGTTGAACTAAGGGGAATAGTATAAGTAGGGTAGAATACACCCCCATAGTATAAGGAGTATAGGTGACAAGAGGTAAAGTTGATCTAATGTTGGAGGTATTGGTTGGGGTAGTAGGTGTTTGGTTACTAGTTGGGATGTTGGATGGAGTTTGGGGAGTGTTAGTTGGTGGGTTGTTGGAGGAATAAGAGGCTTAAGTGACCATGGGTTGGGTTGAGGTAAAACCCACTAGAAGATGGGAAGGCATACCATGGGAGGATCCATAGGAAGAACCAAAACAAAATGGGTATAGTTAGATAAGGTGTTTAGGTAATGTTGAAGAGCCATGGGTTTGTTATCAAGCAAGGTGGTGAAATATAGATCACCCTCAAAAACAATCAGAGGCCTAGTAGGAGGGGGAGAAAAATGAGGGGAACCCTCAACATTAGAGGTATACTCCATGGAGGAGGAAGAAGAAGGTGTTTATTGGTTGTTTTGATTCCTCAACTACTGTCTAGTAAAGACCATGAGAGGAATAGAAAATAAATAATGAAACTCGCAACTCAAACACAAATTAAGCTAAAAGAAAATATCTCATGGAAATCAAACATACACTAAAGTGTGTTTAACATCCTAAGGTTATTTTTAAATCACTTTTGGATTATGCCTTAGAAAGTGCAAAGAATAAATTGGTTTGTAGATTAGGTACTAAAGAGGAAATCTAAGGTTAGTTCTAGGTTATGTTTAGGTGCTCAAGAGAGAAAATTTGTATTGATCTTAAGTACGTGGCTTGGTATTGGGGCCTACCTTCTCACTTCACACATCATAATGATAAGGGTGTCAGGTGATTATATAAAATATACTAAATCTCAAAGTTTATACTCAACCAAAGAGCTGAGTTGGTTCTCCCCTTGATAATGACCTCTAAGTAGAATTACCAGGAAAGGGAAAGGTTTACCGTTAGGTGATGAAATCCTAGTTAGGATTTGTCACAATTATGTTGTGATGTGTTGATTAACTATGTGGTTTGGATAAGTGTGTGATAACAAGAGTGAAAACTATAATTAATTACTTTGCCTTTAAGTTACTCGATGAACTAAGATAAACAAGAAATCAATATATGCAAAAGGGTTTATTCTAAGCCCAAAAGAAATTTTAGATTTCATTCAATAAACATACAATAAAGGAAGAAAAAGGGATGCTAGGTCCCACCAGGTATGCCAAAAAAATTTAGATTAGTTTCTTCTCATTTATTAATTTTGAAGCACATAATGAAATTAGTAATAGGGTGTATAGAAGAATCCCTGATAAAGTGCATGCATGATCCAAATGATGGTGAGAAATATTCTTTAGCTTGTAAAGAATAACCTATAAATATGAAATAAACTAGAAAAGGGGTTGTTATATGGATGGTTGAGTGGACTGCCTAGCATGATCTAGATCCAAGAAGCGTATGCTTGCTGAGAGGCTATCAATCCACTGTTTATAACAATTAAGTTGATATAAATGATAAGAAAGAATACTTGCATTCAATAATTACAAATTAAATGCATGTAAGATGAGATGAAAGTAAATTGCTTGTTAAAAAAATGACTAAATATAGAAATATTAGGTCAATACTCATGCTAAGATAGTTAGGATCACGTTCATTAAATCAAAAAAGTCTCTGTGAATAGGCAAGAACACAAAAAATAGGGTTTGGTTGGGGCCGAGGAGGTGAAAATGACTTGATGCTATTTTCTACCATAGTGACCATTTGTAGTTGGGTGAACAATCAGTAGTTGGGCTAACCATCAATAGTTGAGTGACCATCGATGATTGAGGTGATTATTAGTAGTTAGGCTAACTATCAAAAATTACCTATGAAATTCTAGAAATGTTTAGAAAAGTGATGGTAGATTAAGTATATATTCAAGTAGAGGGATGTTATGGATCTAAAGGATGGAAAATAAGATAAAGATATCTATGGATAGGGTAGAGAGTTTAGAAATAGAATAGATCAAAGAAAACAAGCATGAGATACCTGTAACCTAATGGTGGAAAGTTGAAGCAGTTTGGCTAGAATGATATTACCTTGGCCTTTGAAAGTGATTCTGATAGAGGTTTGATTCTCCATTGATGTTACTTATTTACTGAAGGGATGTTATATATTTGTATGCAAGATATCTTGAATGTAGATTGCTGAATTTTTGGATTTGGATCTCCTCCTGCTTCTCTCCTTTTATAGGATGAAGTTACTAAATGTCTAAAATAAAGTTATTAATTAGATAGAGGATAAATTTTCTAATTATTATTCTTTAAATATAGTTTGCATCATAAAATGGAAGTTTTTAAATGTGTCATGCTTATCTCGTATAGCTAGTAATGTTTTTAAAGCAAGCTTGGAGGACCTGACCATCGATGGTCAAGCCAACCATCAAAGGTTAGGCTAACCATTAGTGGTTAAGGTTTTAGAGTAAAATGGGTTAAAAATGGGTGAATTAAAATTTTAAGTTAGTAAATTAATAAATGGGCTAAGTCAACTAGGTGGTCAACTAACCTTAGATTTAGGTAGGGGTTCAAGGCACTTTGACATCTAAAACTATGCAGTTTTTGAGTGTTTACATCAATCTAAGGCCTTATTTAGATTATATGTCTATGTGTTAATCACTCATTAATGTAAGGGTTTTTGAGGTCATTTTGACTTCACTTGATCCCACCAACCCCTATTTTTCAAGGTGACATACCCTAATCAGAGGACCTAGGATTTTGAGCAAAATATTGATTCTTAGAACCTTTGCACATGAAATGAATTGACAACCTACAAGGTGATAGTGAACCATAATAAGAACATGTGGTTGTTTTATAAAATAGTCTATATCTTGATCTAGATAGAAGCATTGAAACTGTGATAAAATCATTAATAATAGTTGTCAAGTTGATAAAACTCTAATTTCTAGAATCTAATGAATCAAGGTAGAACATTCGTTTGTCTTTTTCTACACCTATACCTTTTATATCTACCTATGAATAATTTAATAAGATAATTAATTTTTATCCTTTATATTTCAATTTTCATAGTATTATTTGGCATTGTAATTTTTCTATATTTAGCATATTCTTAGATTTAGTATATTTATTAGAATAAAGTAAATATGAATTACATTTTATTGGCATCCTTTTATAAAATCTTACTCCATAGTTGATCAGGATATATTCCCCCTAACCCTTAAAAGATCCAAAAAAGGGTTAAACACAATTGTGAATTAAAAGTGATCAAGTCCCAATTTGAATAACAAATCAAGATCTTGAGTTGTAAAGATGAATTATTCCAACTCTCATGAATAACGACTAGCACCCAATGTACTAATATAAGAAGGTGGAACTGCAATGGGTTCATTGTAATTAATTTCAAGGCCATTGAGTATCATTAAAAATTAAACATACATCACATGCATAGAAGATAGAAACACACAACAGGTTCTCTAAAAGTAATACCAAGGTCATTTAGTATCACTAGACTTGAATGTACATTACCTGCACATATTTAATTGCATTCTTGTAGATGTATATATACTATAATTTTCATGATAGAAATAGAATTAAGAATATACATGCCCAAATCCTAACCACATTTCTCATAGACTTAAAATGATATTAATATTTTACCTTTGAATTTGAATACTTTTCTCTTTGAAACCTTGAATTTTACAAATTTAAACTTTAAAACTTTGAATTTTTCCATTTTGAATAGGCATGAGCATGAATGAGTATCATGCCCCCCTAAATCTTTGCCAATTATATTGAATTTTATGCATCTATATGCTCAATTATAATTATAAATACAACATGTAACATTTCGATATTGTAATTTTTTTTAACATGCTCATGCATATACATTCAAGTGGCTATGATTATATGCTTTGGTCTTTGAAAATTGAGTATATATTCCTAATGTGCCAATGTTGGATTCCTAAATTACTTTGAATCTTTGAAAATCCTATTTATTTGTTATAGCATTTAATCTTTAATTTTTTTGTATATTTTAAGACATGTACTATGTATTTTTGTAACCTATATTTTGCATCTTTGAACTTGTATTATCTCCCAAATGTGTTCATGTATTTTATTAACTCTAATAAAAGCCCATTTTGATGCCCCTCTATTAATATGAGTGCTGTAGCCATCAAGTAACTCATCTTGAAAGAAGAGTTAATTTTATCATGTGATAAAGATATAAATTTGTGGTATAGCTTCAACATGTTGGAGAGGATGTCATCATAGAATCATAATTTTAATTTAAGTATGTAACATATTAAATGTAAGGCATAGAAATTGTAATGTCTAGATAAATATAGGAATGAGGTATACAATAAGGTATTCATCCATAAAATTTCGTGATATGTATTATGGCACCACTTAATCAAACTCAATATATACACAAGAACTACACACAATATCATATAATAAGGCCAAGGGCCACATGCAAGGGACATGTTCAAGTGTTGCATAAGTAATTAGACATAGGGCCAAGGGCCACAAGAAATGGACATGTTTAAATGCCACACATACTAAGAAAAATGTAATAAATATGTTCAATAAAATTCCAAACAAGGGCCAAGGGCCACACACAATAATCAAGCAATATCTAGCCTATTATGGAAGAAAGTAAACAACATCGAAGGAGAATCAAACAAGTGAAAACTAGTCTATTCCATTCATATGTAATTATGTCATAATATAAAAAATTAGAATACCCTTATAGCATAGTGTAAAATATGAGTGATTAACAATATAATTGTAAGATATGTATCTCAACATTGCATTTTTTCATAGATAGATAAAACTTGGTACACTATAATTTTTAAAAGAAGATGCCTCAACATAGGCATGGTGACTAAATATAAGGGATTACAACATATAAGAATGCATAGATAATGTATGTTCTACATCACACTAATATACCTTGTGAAATGAATGTGTGTATATAATAAAAATATGTTATCTACTGATAACTGTATAAATTTACACATGGTAATTTACCTCGATTTAAATACATTCCCCCCTTAGTTTTTACATGGGGAGAAATTACATCATGTGAAATAAAAATATAATCATATTGTAATGCATAATTTTAGGTCCGTATATTATTGTCTACATCTTAAATTTTGGATATTGTTGCACATGATCACATACATATAATAACTTAGTTCACTTTCACTTCTAGTTTAACATATTCACCAAATGACCATATCCAACAAAGTATGGAAGTTAGAGGATCTTTGTTGTCAAAGGATTCATGCAGTCGATTACCCTCCTATACAACTATTTACAATATAAATGATATGCATGTTCTCATTTATTTCAAACTTAGTAGGGGAATGATTGCAATGTTTTATTTTTTCACACACCATACAAACAACTCAAAAAAAATGAGTAAATCCTCATTATCTTCTTTTGTAGCCTTTGTCCATGTTTTTTGCCACTCAAACAAAAATAGCATAGACAAACTTCACTGCCACTAAAATTTGTCCTTGGCTTTAGCTAATTTGGTACAAATTTAAGTGTCACTAATCCATTATGTGGCCTCATCACTAGTGACTTGTGAGAGGATGTTGAATGTCCTCCAACCTCTGTTTGCCTCTATCCTCTAGTGGGTTTCTACTTACTTAGCAAATGTTGCATTGAGGCTCAAATGTATGTTATTTTTTTATAATATAACCCCCCATAAGACTAACTCATTTTACATAAGGACATTGATTACTCCAAAATTAATCCATTACATAAGATGGGTTTTTTGTTTTGGCTCTCAACTATGACATATTAAAGATAGAGTCAAATACTTTCTATATTCTGACTCTAACTCCTTACTTATTATATAATTAAAATTTTGACATGAACATACTATTTAACTTAATGACTGACACTTTTGAATTTGTTTTTCACATAATATAAACCTCTTATTAAAGATATGGACGCATCACAAGATGATAAAGCCTTAAATATAAAGACCTAAATTAAAATGCATGACTTTCTAAGCAACCATTGACCTTAAAGATAAATATTATAGACTTTGATCCATTTGAACTTAACCATATAAAATAATGAGTCGTTAAATTTGATTTAAAACCAATTTTATATAACCATATAAACTACTTAAAACAACTCTTACTAATGACTGATAATCATAATAATTATGAATAAACATTTATACAAAAGACTTTGACCAAACTTTACCTGATAAGAAATGCATGATATTGAATACCCAATAAATTTGACATCTCGATGTGATGTACAATGAAAGGGAATAAAAACCAAATGGATATAGATGGAATATCAAATTCGAAAAGTGATGGATTAAAAACAATGCATGAGATGAAGAAGATGTCATATGAAGACAAATATGCAGGCTAAATTGATACGGTGAGTGAGTCTAATGATTTTGAGAAGGATCTGTCTTGGTGATTTGTGGAGATAATTTACCAAACTAGATGCACTTTGAGTGTGACAAGCTAAAATATTTTAATGTAATACATCAAATATTTTACATAGAGGAGGAAACATGTTTCTTAAGACTTTTAGTGGATAGAGATGTGCATAGATGATCATATCATTAGCATTGAATAGATATGAAAATATTAAATGCATGATTAATGTATCCTTGTTTTGATGAATTTAAATGATTAACTTCATTCTGTGATGCACAACATATAAGATTCATGACTGAGTAGACTTAATTTATTATGAGTAAAAGGTTTAGGACACAACATGAAATTATAGAAAATATAGAATTCATTTTAAATTTATTGCAAAATGTGTGTATCAAATCATATCCAATAATGTGTGTATCAAATCATATGGTCAATATCTAAATCTTTTAAACTAAAGTGGTTGTCTCTTATGTAAAATAGGTGTATTCACATGAGATAGTGATTTGTAGACTGATTCTTTCCTTGTATTTACTAACTTAACTTGATATTCCTTGATTGTAACTATTTTCATTGACTCATGTGTATTATGAGATACTTTAATTAGATTTTTATTTTAGACATTAAATCTTATTCCTTTATTTTATTGCAAACATCCTTGTTATTTGAAGATGGCCTTGACTCATTTGTATTAGTAGCCTTATGTGTTACAAAATTTATATCATGTGTAAATTTCAAGATGTCTATGTATGATTCCTCAAATTAATTATAAATTTTATGAATGGCTCTTTCTTTGAGTGGAAATAAAAGACCCCTACTGATGATGAATTACTTTTCTAAATCCTAGGGTTTATATGCTAAAGAATGAAAGTTATTTTTGAACCATAAAATGTAATATTGAATAAGATCATCGTGACTTTATTTCAAAATTTGTAAATGTTCTAGTGTTAGCTTAGGTACCATGTGTTTTTGATAATCTGATAAGAATGTATCTTATAACTTTTTAAATTTAAATAAGGAGCCACTAGAAAAACCCTAAAACCACTCTAAAGCATCTCTTGTGAGACTTATATGAATATATTTGAGTAAAATATGTCCATAATTACCCCATTCTCTCAATAAAGGGTATATTAATTTAGATGAGTATAAGGATCTTTGAAACCATCAAACACTAGTAGTGTAGGCATAACAAAATACTCTGGATATGGATTTTCATATATAATTCATGTAATGGGTTTTACTAAGATAACTTTATCTTTGATATTGGCACAACATGATCTAGTTTGTTAAATGAGATCAATGACTTGCTTTTAGAGCTATCCAAAAGCATGCATTATGGATACAATGTGACTAGTAGGAATAGCAGTGGTTTGGAAAGGATCACTTATGGGTTTCAAGTGATCATATAATTTTAACATTGGTGTGAGAGGATCATGACAAATTTCATCACATATCTGAAGATTGTATTCTAAGATTACATTAATACAAAATTGAGGATGATTTATTAGCTTATCAATCTAAAATTGTATAGAAGTAGAAGAATGAAATTACTCATTATTTGATTTTAGTGACTTGGGAGAATCATGAAACTCACTTTGGATGGGTAGAGGATGACTATATTAATAATCATTGCATAATATTTAATTATAATTACTTTGTAAATCTAAAATCATAATGTTACTTTTTATTTGTAATTAACATCTTGTATCATTTTAAGAGAGAGAGATCATGCTATAGAATTATTCATTGCTTCTAGGGGAGGAAAGAGATCATCTCAATCCTGCATATCACTTACTATATCCAAAGGAGAAATTAAAATGTATGCATATACATAATCTACCTTTTATAGAGAGGGGGGACTATCACATTCATTTGTATCATTTTTTATTTCTATGCAAGGGTTATGCTTTTATAGCTTATTTTGATTAATGCAATGTAATTTGGTAGTAAATTTAAAAGGTAAACATGGTGCACTAGTTACTAAATTTGCACATTTTGTTCCTTGTGAGAGAATATATTCATTATTAGTATGCTATTTTAATTTAGATTTATGAAAAGAGGACTGCAAGGGAAGATTTGGTATTGCAACTTTTAGAATAGTTAGTTCATTTTCCTCTTCACTATATTCTTGACTATTTTGCCATGCATATTTATTTTCATAATCATAATCATATCTATTACAATCATATTCTTGTTTAACATGATAATTTTGTGTCAAACATTTTACAAGTATGATCATTAGTTCATTTATTGTCATAATCATATGGTGTAGAATTGCTAGAAAAAATTAAATATAAAGAATGAACACAATTAAGCATTTTATATTTAGAATTCATTTTAAATTTTTTAACCCAAATTATAGAAAATATGACAAATATAAATCTCAATTCTAATAAATAACCAATCATACCATGAAAATAAAGGTTATTAATGAGTGTAAATAGGTAAGGTGTGTTTACTTTATAGGCTTCCTGATATACTAATCATAGTCATAAATAGTAAACACGGATGTAAAAAAACTAACTATGAAGGATTTACCATTCTCGTAGCCATACTAACCCATATTTAGGGTACATTGAGACTAATTTCATGGGCCTAACTACTTACTAGTTCACTACAAAAATAAATGACTGAAGGCTTCCTATCAATGAAAAATAAAACCCTAGACATTTTTGATATATTGTGAGCTATGTATAAACTAAAATTCATGAATAGTTTTGTCTAATGAATTTAGTATTATGTAAATACCCCTCACACCATGGCTCAGGTAAAGCTAAAGATCAATTTTCCTAGAATGATAACTCCTATGAATTTTAAAAGTGTCAAAATATAATTTATAGGAAAATAAAGAGTAAAAAAACATTTTTAAAACCAAATACAATAATTTTTTTTGTTTATATAAACATAAATTTTGAATCCCCAAGGTTAAATATAAAATCTTTGTAGTATCTAAAAATTAAAATAGATAATCAAAACTCCAAAAAAAGGTACGGATTTACCAATATGTTTCACCATATTTTTTATAAAATAAATAAAGTTTTAATATGTTATAATAGGTTTAAAACTAGAATTATTATAATGCTAAAGATGTACAATATTTAACTATTATGATTTTGACAAATTACTAAATAAGGGAAGTTGTTATTTTTGGAAAATACTAAGAATAAATATACTTGTCTTACATACTATTTTTGTTCATTGTTCTAAATTTATATAAGTGGAAATCATAAGAACAAGTGATTGTGTAGGATTAGTATTAGGAAAAAAACTATATAGGTTTTTTGTGAGTGGATGATAGCGTAGTGCATTCTAGTTTGTTGACTATGGACTTGTCTTTGTTGATTGTGATAGGTTGTTGATGAGAGAACATATAGAAAGTAGACCCAAAGGAGACCCAACTGCCTTCTTGATGCCAACAACAACTGTTTTGTCACCATATTTGAAATGTTGTGGACCGCGATTGCTTAAGTGGCTGGAGATTGTTTATAGGGAATTAAGTATTGGTTCAGTGCGTAGTGCCTTTGAAGAATCTATTGGGAGCCGGTTGCAAAAATTTAGTGGAACCCAGAATAAGGAATTATTGCAGAGATTCAGTTCTCAATTTAAGGATGATTACAAGCTACCATGTGGCACAAAAATAGACATTTCTAAGCTTCCTGGTCACATCCTCCAGACAAAAATTGATGACAAAGAGATTGGTAGCATTCAAAGCAAGCTGTTATGTTAGGCTTTGTTTGACCTCTACATTAGAGAAGATCTGCTTGACAAGCAGGCAAAAGAGAAAATTAGACTGGGCTTGGCATCCCTTCTAACCTAGTAGATACAAATCTCCTAATGATCCTATGTATAATAGATCAATGTTCTACTTACTACGAAGACGTAAAGTTGTAAACTTTGAAAATTATGAAAGTTCTAATTATTTCAATTTCTTTAGATGAAAGATTGGTCTAGCTATTATGTCAATCTCTCCATTTGAGGAAGAAATATTTAACTCTATATTTTTGTCATAAATGAGCTCTTTCATCACATTACACCACCTGCCCATGGGTTTCAGTCAGAAACTAATTCAAGTAATACAACTATATGTACAATGAAATGTCACTAGTCTGCAACTAATATCATCAGTAATAGTTCCCTGATTTTGTTTATTCATAGATGAAGAGAGCAATAGGGGTCATTATTTTGATACAAAGCATACAGTTTTGCATCATTTGATATCTGATACCTTTTGATCTTTTCGAGAACAATCTCCATGGCCAAATTCCTGTCCAGTTGAGTGCCCTCAAAATCCTAACATCATTGTCCCTCTATACATGGACCATGGAGATAAACGCATATTTGTAGTATGTTGAAAGCGAAGAGAGGTTGTATGAAGAATTCATTGAATTCTTTACTGAAATGGAAAGTTGTTCTGGCTGAGTCAAAATAGCTGAGATAAAAAGAATGGTGACGTTGTTGCTATTGGGCCAAGCCTATTAACAAGTGAATATGTGAGAAGGTTTCTCCTTACGGGTAGTGAACTACTGCCAAAATGGTGCAAAGCAGGGTAAGATGATAGTATTATTTTGGTCCCTGATTGTCTTATTTTCTAGCATTTATTTCAGTGTTTTTATCCACATAATTTACTGTAAACTGAAGTTCAAATGTCTGTGTGGGGTTTGAGTAAAGAGATTTTTATGACAGTGATCAGCTACCACACTAGTGCAAATAAGTTCCCATCAATTTGGTATTAAAGCTTGAATCTCTTGGGATTAGATAATTTGTTGCTACAGAATTAAGAAAAGAATGATGTTGCAGTTGTGAAGGATTTGGCAAAGGGATCAATAGGAGACAGCACTAGAAGACTCTGCTAGAGGAAAGGTATGAGTAAGATTTAATATTCAGTTTAAAGTCTATGGTTTGAAGATTTGTTTTTGAGAAGTAAACAGGTGAAGAGAAAGGCAGCCAAGCCATTGAGGCTTAAGAGGAGAAGAAGCCAAGGAAGGCTTAGAAGAGAAGCTCTAGACGAAGAGCATAGTGAATGCTCAAGAAGAAGATCCAAAGCAAGGTAAGCTTGGATTTATGATTTGCATTTGATGAAGTATTGTATAAGAGTTGCTGCAGGATTGAGAGAAGAGGATCAAAAGACTAGGATGCAAAAGGCCTAGGTGAGATCAAGGAGATTGTCAACAGACCAGTCAAGGAGAAAGGCTTGGGTGAGACAAGGGATCAAGAGACCAAGGTGGAAAAGACTTGGGTGAAGATCTTAGAGATGGAAGCATTTTTGAAAGCACTATAGAGCAGCAAGGTATATGAGGGCAGGAAGAAGAAAGCAAGCATCCAAAAGGAGAAAGGTATGACTAATGTTGATTTTGATAAATGAATTGCTAGTTTGAAGAAAAAGTTAGCTAAGATTAAAGATGAGTATGAGTCTTGGATGCAGCTAAATAGGAAAGCATGGGTATGGCCAATAAAGAAAAGGTTGAAGTGGCCAATAGATCTCCTAGTGAAAAGGAGAAGAAGGCAAAAAAAGATTGCCATGAAGAGGGAAGCCCAAAAACGCAAGAACATAAGGAGGTTTCCAAGTGAGCAGCAAGAGGAAGAAGTTGAGAAGAAGGTTCTCATTGTGGAGGACAAGAGAAAAGAAAGAAAAGATGAAGCACCAGGAAGAGCACTTGGAAAGATGAGAATATCCATTAAGAGGACACTCATGGAGACATTATGGTCTCTTGTTTTTATATTTAATGCTGTTTTTGCATGGGTAAGTGCAGGTATGAGTAGCCTTGTGAAGGTCAAGAGAAAGGCCTTGAAGATTGAAGAGATTGGTGTAGGAGAAGACACCAAATGCACAAGTGAATGTGCAGGAAAGAGAAGAGAGTTTGCTGCTATTGATAAAGAAGAAGAGATGCATTGGTTAATGCATAATGGAGGTGTTGAAGAACCTATAAAAACAAGGGAAGAAGTGGAAGATGAAGATGACTTCCATGATGCCATTGAATGCCATGAAGAAGAAAGAGAGCAGCCAAGCACAAAGGAAGAGAAAGATTGCTCCGTGGAACAAGATATCAAAGAGGTAAATGAAGTGTTAAGTGCTGATTTTGATTATTATTGTGAGCATGAAGATATTAATACACAGGATAGAAGAGGCAAGAGGAAGATGAAGTCCTCACACAAAGCAGTCAATCATAGCTACATAATGCCTAAGTGGATGGTGAAGTGCACAAGCAAGCAACAAGTAAGCAAACAGGCAAGTTTATCTTATAAGATTGATTTTTCTCATATGAATGTGCAAGAAAATAAAAGGACAAAAAAATTTGGTTTTTCCATATTGTCAAAAGGGCATGGTTACAGGATGCCTAAATGGCTTGTGAAGTCAAATGGTAAGAAAGAGAAACAAGTATGGGTGCCTAAGAAGGCTAAGAGTGAAGAAGATGTGAGTGTTGAGACAACAACACCAAGAAATCAATGGAGAAAGGTGAAGGATGACACAAGTACATGGAAAGGTAAGTCAATTGCTTGCAATGAAAGGGATAATGATATTTTTGAATCATTTAATAATCTTTTTATGGAAAATGAGGAATGGAAAGTGGTTGTAAGGACTAATATGCAGCAAGGAGAGAATTCCAAAGGGATGGATGATGAGAAAAGGAAAGAATATGCAGCAAAACAAACAAGATGGCTTCAACCAGAGATTGAAGAAAGCAAGGAGATAGAAGGTATGAATACTGCAATTGTTTTTGATAAATATACTGATGTTGGTGAAGAAGCTGATTTGTATGAAGAAACCAAAAAGAGGATGAATGTACTTATAAAGGATGAAAGACAATCTGGTCCTAAGTTTGATATAGGACATGAAGATTTGGATGAGTTTGTGTTAAGTGATGAGATGAAGAGTGAGGCTAGTAAAGGACAAGTAATCCTTGTAAGTGATCAGCCCAAGTTTGATGAAGATAGCGAGATAGATGAGAGCTCACTAAAGGAAGAGTTGAGAATGTTGGAGGAGCTGTTTGGTAATTCAAAAAAGATGAATGAAGGTACAAACCATGATGAAGGTAGCATTGGGAAGAGTGAAACAAGACAATGACAAAGCAAAGAGGCAAGGACAGTGTTGGTCAAGGAACAAGAGCAAGAATGTGAAGGCAGCGAAGGGCCTTCATGGCCTCAATGTTTTTCTACTAAGGTGGCTTTTGATGTTTTGAATGCAGGTATAGAAGATGAAAAATTTGGAGACACATATGAAAATGATGAAGCATGGAGATTGGACATGACAGCTGAGAAAGAAATGAGAAGAAGAACATACTAGAAGAGGAAGAACATCAAGATGAGAGACAGAGACTATCAAAGACAAATTCAAGCATTGACATTCACAACAAGACCTTGAGATCTAGGCATACAGTAAAGACCAATGCATGGAGGTAGCTTTTCATTTGAACTAAGATTTAAATTGTTTCTAGAGGGAGAGTATGATGCAGGAGCATCTACATATGTCTTGGCAAGACGTGGTCATGATGAAATTGAAAATTGAATTTATTGTATTTTCCTCTTAAATGTTGAAATTGAGGAGTAATTGTAAAAAGATAAATGTAAAAAAATGATTGCTAGGCTGTTGAGGGAATAATGGAGGAATGGTTGAAATGGTTTCAACCTTAGTAAATTTAAAAACTATTTCTTGTTTAATCCTAGCCCAGATTGGGCGTAGAAGTTAGAGAGGCATTGCAGTTGGCAATTGGTGAGAAAAATCTTGATTGAACTCAAGTAAATAAGGGAGATTGTTGGCCAAGACAAGCCTATGAGAGATTAAGATGGGGTTTAATTTTTTTTGACAAGACTACGAAATGAAGGTGATCATCGATTTGGATGGCTTTAGAGCCATTAGAGATAGAACATCCAAGATGGTGTTAGAGATATTCGCATTGAACGACTGGACAGAAATGTGTAGCAGAGTTTGAAAATCCCAAAGGAGACCCAACTGCCTTCTTGGCACTAGCAACAACTGTTTTGTCACCATATTTGAAATGTTGTGGACTGTGATTGCTTAAGTGGCTAGAGATTGTTTATAGGGAATTAAGTATTGGTTCAGTGCGTAGTGCCTTTGAAGAATCTATTGGGAGCCGACTGCAAAAATTTAGTGGAACCCAAAATAAGGAATCATTGCAGAGATTCACTTCTCAATTTAAGGATGATTACAAGCTACCATGTGGCACAAAAATAGACATTTATAGGCTTCCTGGTCACATCCTCCAGACAAAAATTCATGACAAAGAGATTGGTAGCATTCAGAGCAAGCAGTTATGTCAGGCTTTATTTGACCTTTACATTGGAGAAGATCCACTTGACAAGCAGGTAAAAGAGAAAATTAGACTGGGCTTGGCATCCCTTCTAACCTAGTAGATACAAATCTCCTGATTATCCTACGTATAATAGATCAATGTTCTGCTTACTACGAAGACGTAAAGTTGTAAACTTTGAAAATTATGAAGGTTCTAATTATCTCAATTTCTTTAGATGAAAG
Source organism: Torreya grandis (assembly GCA_037957365.1). Lineage (NCBI taxonomy): Eukaryota > Viridiplantae > Streptophyta > Pinopsida > Cupressales > Taxaceae > Torreya > Torreya grandis. The sequence continues at coordinate 2,903,908 of JARHVA010001180.1, read as the reverse complement.
ATTGGTTTAGCTGTTATGTCAATCTCTCCATTTGAGGAAGAAATATTTAACTCTATATTTTTGTCATAAATGAGCTATTTCATCACATTGCACCCCCTGCCCATGGGTTTCAGTTAGAAACTGATTCAAATAATACAACTATATGTAAAATGAAATCTCACTAGTCTACAACTAATATCATCAGTAGTAGTTCCCTGATTTTGTTTATTCATAGATGAAGAGAGCAATAGGGGTCATTATTTTGATACAAAGCATACAATTTTGCATCATTTGATATCTGATACCTTTTGATCTTTTTGGGAACAATCTCCACGGGCAAATTCCTGTCTAGTTGAGTGCCCTCAAAATCCTAACATCATTGTCCCTCTATACATGGACCATGGAGATAAATGCATATTTGTAGTATGTTGAAAGCGAAGAGAGGTTGTATGAAGAATTCATTGAATTCTTGACTAAAATGGAAAGTTATTCCAGTTGAGTCGAAACAACTGAGATAAAAAGAATGGTGGCGTTGTTGCTCTTGGGCTGAGCCTATTACCAAGTGAATATGTGAGAAGGTTTCTCCTTATGGGTAGTGAACTACTGCCAAAATGGTGCAAAGTAGGGTAAGATGACAGTATTATTTTGGTCCCTAATTGTCTTATTTTCCAGCATTTATTTCAATGTTTTTATCCACATAATTTACTGTAAACTGAAGTTTAAATGTCTATGTGGGGTTTGAATAAAGATATTTTTATGACAGTGATCAGCTACCACACTAGTGCAAATAAGTTCCCATCAAAATTCATGTGCCAATGAAAAATAATATTCCATCTACCAAACATGAGTGTAGGCATCTAAAATGTCACTTGAGTTTCAAGAGTGTTATTTGAGACCACCCATCCCTAGTTTAGCCCTAGACCTATCTTAGGGCCTATTTAGACATGTATCCAATTTTTGTGTGGGTAAAATGCATCTCTAGAAATATAAAAATTATTTTTAGACAATTTCCTAGGCATCTAGATGCCTAGTTCCTTAGGTTCTACCACCTAGACATTAGTGCCATAACTAGACACTAACATCCTATACTAGTGTCCTAGTTGGGTGCTATTCTCCTTTTCCCTCTTTTTATCCCTAATAGATATCTTTTCAATCCTAAAGACACTTAGGGTTAGCCTATACCTATTTCAAACCCCATGTAAGGACCATAGTAGTATATATACATGACTTTTAGCCCCTTATTCACTAAATGGAAATCAAATGCAAATACACATAAATAAGCTTAGAATAATTTGTGAAAAATACAAGTTACTAATCCCTATTCTACCCTACTTATGCATATATTAATTTATAACTCTCCTAAGCTCAAAATACATAGATTTTTAATCTCAAGCCTCACTCAAAGAACTCAAAACATTATTCATAATAGCTTCACTTGTACTTATACCAAAACTTAGGTGTGGATAACTACATCAGGCTTGATCCCTCGTTAGAGTATTGGTATGTAAGAAACACTCATCATAGTGGGGTGTTGAGTATGTCTAGCTTACCTAGATAACTTCACACTTTTGCTACGTGTGCTAATCAAATACCCTAATCACATGGAGGTATAGGGTTTGTATATAAAATTAGTCAAAATAGGTCACATATAGTGAAGCAAGGTTTAACTACATAGGAACAAGCTTAGAAGAATTAGATATAGGTGTTCCCAAAAGTATAGATTAGTTCTTAAATAGAAAACATTATCACCAAAAGTGGAGATTAACACCATAACATTACTATCTAAAGTATAGTATTATTATCTAGGAGGGTTTATAACACTTGGAACCTATTTGAGATACTCATACCAACTCCTATACAAGTTTTTAGCTTTAATGTCCTTCATCTCAACTAGTTTCTAGCTAAGTACTTAACTATATCATTTATTGCTACTATTAGAAATATCAGATTAGATCATTTCTTCCGTAAATTAGTGGTTGTATTTATTATATATTTTATACCATGATTTACTATACTTAGACCCTTTAATAACCTATGGATTAAAATCCATCAACCCTTGAAATTTAAATCATTTGGTGAACCCAACTTACTTCGAATAGTGTAAAAACCCTAACCATAGACTACATTTAGGGTTTATATTTCCAGCCTTATAAAACTTAGACTCATATTTTAGATCCTTATATTTTCTATTTTTTTATTTTTATCTAATCATGATAATAATGATAGAATATGTTTTTCAATTTCTAATGCAAAATTTTCTAGTTTCATTTCATATTTGTTTCCTTTGATTTGGAATCAATTCAAAGAATATATAAACACAAATATACATGATGTCTTATATTAGTTAAAGTATATTTTATTGGACTTATTTTGTAAATTTAATACCCTGACAACCATGTTTTAATTTTCAATGTCATATCTTATGCACAAGAAAGAATCTCCTTCTCCTCCTCATCTCCATGAGGGTGATAGCTACTTTCCCTTTAACTAGGTCCATGTTATCACTCCTCTATGAGATGAGGCATCCTATACTACTATTACTAATACCCATACTCATCCTATTCACACCTCCACATCTTATCTATAGGGTGTTTGCCTATATGTTCAATCAGAAGCAACGAGGGTTTACACTTGTGAGACTCTAGTGATCAAATTATCAATATGATCAAGTTCATTTCAAAATTTCAAACTTAGAATCAACTATTACATGAAAATATTACAATATTGGAAAATAACATCACAATACAAAATCCTCTAGGGCACACTAGTGTCAATCATGTATATGCATCTTCACCTAGTCAATTTGTGCCAATCAATATTATACATCAAAATAAGAAATCACAACAAAGTGCATTTATAGATACTAATTCAAAAATTACCAAAAGATCAAATAGAATTTCAAGTGATATTTTAAGGTAAATGATCAAAACTAAGTTGATCAACATACGTCCTCTATATCTAGTGAAGAGATATAAATATTATTGTGCATATCATAGAATGCATGGGCACCACATTGATTCATGATTAGCATTGAAAAGGAAAATAGAATAGGTAATTGATATAGATGACTCAAATAGTGACTCCTCATCCAAACAACATACAATGGAACATGTAGAATTTTTAAAAATATAAATTTAGAAATAGTACAAAAGTGGTTACCAAAGCATAACTTAGACCAATAGAAGATTCATAAACTAAAATCAGAATAATAAATAATACAACAAACATAAATAAATCAAGTAAAATATGCAAATATACCTCTCCAAAATTAGGTCTCACTTTCAAAGTAGTATGGGTTTGGTCAAAAATATCTACAACAATTAGATTATCATGGTCAAAGTTTGGGCAAGCATGGCCAAGGCATCACTATTCCTATTTTAGAAATTGATAATTTTGGTTAACAAGGTTTGGTATTTATGGAACATACTAATATAAATCATTCACATATACAATTTATCAAGGAAAAATATCCAAATACAATAGAAATTAACACTAGATTCCATTGGTTCAAAATCAATATGATAATAATGAGTGAAACAATCTAGGTTATTATGATTGCCAAGATACTGATAACAAATAATACTCAAAATCACACTATAATTCAATTTAATCATATCACATCCATCACACTTCATGATAGTTTACCATTCCTATTTTTGGCATAGACCACATTGATAGTGGGTCTCTTGTGAGACACATCAATTAGTATATCCTCCCTACTTGTACATATCTTATATCCAAAAAATACAAAATTAATATAATATGTCAAAAACACAAAAACATTCAAGTATTTTCTCAAAAAAAAACAAATTATAGATTGTATGCATTTCCTTGTTTAAATTTCTTATACTTGATAGTTACTACATATGATATCTATGTTAGCGTAGTCATTTTTATCATACATACATGATTCACTTATTATTTTTAAGTGTTTTTGGATTCTTATAGGACTTATCTCCTCTACACAAATATAAATTTGCTACTATCTATCCGTTGGTGGCACATGCATAGATACATAGATTCCTCATTTGACACATTTACCCATTTAGAGGCATCTTATACATTGTTTTAATTGCCATCTTACATCTTTCTATATTCTATATCAATGATTTAACAATGTTTACATCTTGATATTGATCCCCCTATATTAGAAATATGTTTTTTTCCAACTACTACTACTATAGACTTAGTTTATGTACATCTTTTCTCTTACATAGATTTGTACCACATCTTTATACATACTTTCATTTTTAGCTTTACTAGTTTAGACTTGATTGTGTCTCTATTATTCTACATCTATTTGAGGGCTTTTGAATATGCCATTATTTTACAACTCTATGCCACTTTCTTTCATTGTATGTATGTCATGTCCTTCTGTGTTCCTTCTTGATTATGTGTATAGACATATGAACATGTCCTTTCATGTGGTTTCATGCCAAATTGTTTGATTTTTATGTATGGTGACATTTGAACATGTCCTTATATGTATTTCTTTCTCAAATTTAGTGACATGTACCCATCCCTCATATTTTGGCCCATTGGCTTACTTTGTGTACCTCATGTGTGTTATAAATATGATTTCATGTATGCATCATGTCCATGACCCTTATCTCTTGCCTATTACACACTCCTATTTTAGATACCATGAGGGAATTCATGCATCTCCCATTCCTCATTGGGTACATTTATGGGCATCATGCCCCATCTCCCTTGGTAGTTACTCAAATGTTTTGTTCATATGCATGCTTACATTGTTATATCTATCTTGATAGCCTTGTGAATGCTAGATTTAACACACATCATACATTACCAAATTATGCTTAGATTATCTTACATTTTAATGTCATGTATACATACTATATTGGTTTATTATGCAAATATCATATATGCTCAAGCTAACACATATCATGCAGAGCTTTTTATTTTAAGGATAGTTCTTGTATAGGTTCAACAACTCCCCTCAAAAGAGGGGGAATTCATATAGGTTCTTCATAGATATCAGGCCATATAAATAAACTCATAGTATAGTTTTTAAAAAATAGGTACATAATACAGAGCTCAATTCCAAGAAAACACTGTGGGAAACAATTAGACAAAGATCAGAGTTAGTTTGATAGAAAAATAGCATAGTTAGACACTAGTGCTAAAAGTGAACACTAGCACCACATCACTAATATCTAAGGTATGACATTACTATATAGTATCTCTAAAAATAGTAAAATTTATAATTTATAGAAAAGTACAATAGATATAATCAAAATTTACACATATTCAATTATAGATTTTTAGTTTTTGCTTAATTTTTCAAAAAATCATACTAGTTTACTCAGGTTGGGGGAATCATGTGTGGCATGATAACTCATGTTGTAGTTATAAATACTCAAATATAAATTATTAGAAATCAATCTAGAATTGATATGCTTAGATATCATAATTGGGTGCATATGCATGACACATTGTTTCTATATGTTCACTTTTGCACTAGTTAATCAAATATAATGGAAAACTCCATGTCATTCTCTATGTTCTTAATATATACATCTTTTTTACTATTTTATACCAAATTTATGCCTTACTCCATTTCTAGTGGTTGGCATTACTAAGTAGTCCCTGAACTACATACTTGATTGCTTGAGAGGCCCCCAACCAATTTTCATTCTAGAGTTCTTAAGTGGTCATAGATCCATTATATATATTTTTAGTTCTAGTCATACAACTTCAATTACATTACATAATTTAGATACATATGCATCTACTACACCTGGTAAGAAATGATGGAGTCATATTCTACTTTAGTTTTTAAGCCACCTACATAAGAGGGTTGGACAAGCCATCAGTCCAATCCAAGTTATTCATATGTTATGTTCCATCAAATATGGGTGGGCATCAATGGAGTCAAGGCTATATTTAATTCATGAGCCACTAACACATGGGGATTTTGTAATCCATTCATTTTATTCCAATTTATTCACCAATTCATCACTAACTACACACATAGGATGTCACCAAGTTTATGCATTACTTCACATACCTAGTGAGGTGTATTCATTCCTTTCCTCTCTCTTATCTCTTTAATCATTTTTGTCTTTATTTTTGATATCTCTTAAAGATTGATCTATGCATGTTTCATTTGTAGGACATGTGATGGATCACTCTTTACATACTTAAATCCATATTTATGGGCTTTACCTCTTAGGTAAGTCTAGGTACATTTATTTTCCTTTGTCCTAATAATTTCTATTTTCTGCATTTCTAGAATAAAGGTGGTGGGGATGTAGTATTGTAAAATGTCACTTGAGTGTCAAGAGTGTTATTTGAGACCACCCATCCCTATCTTATCCCTAAACCTATCTTAGGGCCTATTTAGACACTTATTCATCTTTTATGTGGGCCACATGCATCCCTAGACATCTTAAAATCAATCTTAGACCCTTTCTTGGGCATCTATGCCCCTAGCACCTTAGGTTTTTCCACCTGGACATTAATACCATAACTAGATTAATACCCCATGCTAGTGTCCCAATTGGGTGTTATTATCCTTTTCCCTCTTTTTATCCCTAACGAATATTTTTTTAAATTCTAAAGACACCTAGGTTTGGCCTTAACCTATTTCAAGCCCCACATAAGCACTAGATCAATATATATACATAATTTTTATCCCTTTATTCATTGGATGGAAATTAGATGCAAATACACACAAAGAAGCTCAGAACAAGTTGTGAACAATCAAGGTTATTAATCCCTATTCTACCCTACTTCTGCATATAGTCATATACAACCCTCCTAATCTTAGAATACATAGATTTTTAGTCTCAATCCTAACTCAAATCACTCAAACAATAATTCATAATAACTTCACTTAAACTTGCACTAGTAGTTAGTTAGGGATAACTACATTAGGTTTGATCTCTTCTTGAACTGTTGGTATGTAAACAACTCTCATCATATAGAGGTGTTGAGGATGTCTAGCCTACCTAACTAACATCACACTTTTTCTACTTTTTCCAATAAAATATTCTAATCACATGAATTTCTACGGTTTGTATACAAAATCAATCAAAACATGTCATAAAAAGTGAAGCAGGGTTTATCCACTTAGGAATAGGCTTAGTAGACTCAGACATAGGTTCTCCCAAAATCACACATTAATTATTACATAAAGGATATTAGAAATAAAAGTAGATAATATTTTCATAATGATATTATCTAAAATATAATGTTATGATCCAGGAGGGTTTCTAACACCTAAATCTTGTTTACAACACTTAAATTAGTTCTCGTACTACTTTTCGGCTTCTCGATCTTTTATCTCAAGTAGTTTCCAACTAAATACTTATTTATATCATTCATTTATATTATTAGAAATATCAAATTAGATCATTTATTCCAAAAATTAGTGTTTATATTTATTACATATTTTATACCCTAATTTATTGTAATTAGACCCTTTAATAACCTATGGCTTAAATTCCATAAACCCTTAAACATTAAATAAATGTGATAAATAACATATGTAAATAGCGTAATCTATAAATCATGTCATTCTTAGGTACTAATTTTTATTTTTATTTTTATTGAATATTTGAAACTTTTTCTATTATTTTGAATTATTTATTTTTTTCTATTTTTATAATTATCTTGAATTTAGTGCTCATAAATTGATCAATAAGTCATTGTCATAGACATTGAATTCAATATCTCCTAGCTTTTCTTTGAGATTATGTAGGTGAATTATTTCTTCTTCTACCATCTCTAATTATTCATATTTTTTACTTGTAGTTATCTTTGAAGATTTTTTTATCTTTGTCGGTATCATTTCCATCATGTTGTATCTTGATTGTTTTCCTTTATGTATGAAAGAAATGTATTGACTAGTCATGTTCACTATGGCCTGCATCTATTTCAACCATAGTTGTCCCAATTTAAACTTCAACTAATTACTACAATGCATGACCCATATTTATGTATTGACAACCTTTGGTCCACAAGTAATGGGTAGAATAATATATATAATGGATTATCTCAACTTTATGATATGTTGTAATTCATTGATCATGTATCCCAATCATTGTAAAGTTATAACACTACACATGGTTTACCATTTTCCTCTATCAATCAATATGTGTTCTAATTAGTCACCCTTTATCCATGTTGTAATGGTCAAGGCCTTCTATCATAGATGGTTATAATTTTTTATTGTTATGTTTGTAGATGGTGTCAATTTGGAATTTAATGTGAGTTATTCTTGTTGATATTGTATCACCTTAATAATGCCTTCACTCTTAAATATTTAAATATTATATTTTAGTGTTTCCCAATGATTTATCTTGTGTCCCATTATTCTATGGTAATTAAAATATTATTTTCCTTCCTTATGTGAAATTCATTCCACTACTTGATGTCTAGTACATGGTAATGTAACTAAGTTGTGATCAAATAAAATTTATAATATTGTGTTTGGTTTATCTTGAAGCTTTGTTACTTATAATGGTGTTGGTGATTCAGTAGCTAAAAAACTCCACATTATTCACTAAAGGTCATTTGTAACCATTTTGATAATGTGAAATGTAGAATTTTCCTTGTGCCCTATTCATGATTTAATTTAAAAAACTTGCTCTAGTGTTAGATTTTCCCTGTGATAATTTTGGTGTGATATGATATTGAAAATATTATTTGTATTTTAAATTTATGGATGATTTCACATTGTTACCTTTCATTTTCACCTAAAATATTGTGCTTCAGTAGAAATTTCTGAGTTATCCCCTTTTTGGGTATATGAATCATCTCAATATTCTCCAACTCCAATAGGTTTTAACAAATTATGAGATAAGTATTCATTTGAAGGATTGAAGTTTAACTTATGTAAATGATAATTTATCTATTATACCATGTTGTTATTATCATCATCACTACCATAATAATATGTGACCATGCAATCTTTCTTTTTTGAATTTACCACCAAAGGGAGATTAGGCATAGTTTTAATTTGCTCTATATTATCTTGTGGTTTGTGTTTTATTTCAACATTATGTGTCATAATTGGCTATGTCATAAACATTACCAGATTATCCCACCTAATATGTATGAATATAATCTAATATAATTTATTGTAATGGGGGAATGATAGAATGATCCTCTAATTGTGATTGTGATTGATTGTCATTAATAGATTATCATATTACAATATCTAAAAATATCATAATCTATGGGTAAAATGTGTATGAACAACATTCATACATAAATTTGATACAATTATGTAGTGTAGATGGTGTCACACCCATGACATTTATCTAAGGTCTCCTCAAAATAAATTTGTAATGTAAATGATTAGGTATAGCCTAAAATATAGTAGTGCCACTTTGAGTCATAATTGTATAGATAATGATATGGTCCCAAGTACTTGGAACTGAGTGTCATCAATTCCTTTAATGATTTGGTCTGATTTGTGGATGTTATCCATATGGAAACTTAATATTTGTAACAAATATATGTTATAGATATTCAAGTCAATAGCATATACAAACACACATTTCACTATAATTTTCACTTAAACTTGAATAAATAATGGCAGATTTTTATCTATTATTTTTTACAACGGTAAGTCTTATTTGTCTAAAGTGATGAATTTTTATGTATCCTTGAATTTATTCATGATAGAATAAAAGGATGATGGTTATGTGTCACTAGGAAGACTTTTCACATAATGTTTTATATAATATATCCCTGTAAATTGTTATTCTCTTTAGTAACTCAAGAATAGATATCTCGATATGGGTGTTCTTTATTTGATCAATTAATCCATATCTTTTGGTTTTATTAGCTTGATTTGTGAGAGGTGGAGGTGGTTAAGGAGGAACATGTTGACTACCTCCATTTTTTTTCATACTAGGTTATCCTACCTCTTTGAGTGGTGATAACATGGACTGAAAAATCTAATATAAACGATAACAAATAATTGGGGTGGGATGGTAAGGTACAATTGTGAGTTCTAGGTGAAGGAGGAAAAAAGGAGCCATGCATTCCTTTTGTAATAAATTCATATTGGACATTGCAATAGTATGAGTTAAGGAAGGCTTGAGATTGTTTATTATTAATTTCAACCTTATTAGTGTATAAATATTTGATCCATTAAAGTACATAGTTGATCCAAAATGCACATATCAAAGTAAAACAATATGAAATGATTAAAATCATGGACTTAGATAAAAAAAATAGAAGTTATGATCATCCATTATTACTGTGTGAAATTTTTAATTATAAAAAATCAAAATTAGGCTTGAAACCCTAAGGCTAAAATATTAAAATCTTAGAAAAAGGGATGAAACCCTAAGGAAGATCTAGGGTTTAGCACAATTTAATAAATATTATAGTTCACCAATATATGTTACCCTATTTTTATTATATGAACCTTAGTTATGATAAAACTAGAATATTAATTCAAATTGTAAAGTATGATAGCTTGTTGTTCCCAAAATTTGTCATGTCAAACATTTCCCCAAAATTGGTAGTGTTAGCTAATTTTGGCTACCACAGGTGAGTCTCATAAAAAACTTGAAATTTATCTCAATTTAGCTTTGTTGATAGTCATTTAGGGTCCTCAAATAACCTTTTAGGATGGTTTACCTTTATGTTTAGTATTGCTTAATGTAGTCATATAAAATGTCCAAATGGGTAGTTTGAGTGTGGCTTACAACATCCCATCCATAGGTCCTTTTGTCATACTCTTTTGACCCTTCTAGACACTTTTTTACTCATTGTCAGTCATCTAGAACCTTCTAAATGGTCATTCCACCTCAACTAGATAGTATTCCCCATGTCAATCTTGTTCCCCTAGGTACTAATCCTATAAGATAGGAGCACCCCATTTGAACTATAGCACCCCATATAGAAGTGTCCCATTTTCAATAGTCTTGTCCATTTGCACTTTGAGCCCTAATGGTCATTTCATTTGGTCTTTATCCTTAATTATTTTATCCTAGCATGAATACATCTAACCCATGACCTATTTTTCCCTATAAAATCCAACTCAAAGCTCATTCATAAAGGAGGTGACCAAACTTACAAAGAAATAAAGAATACAAACAAATCCCTACGACAAACCTCCCTATTATTTGCACACAATCACCCAACATAGCTATAAACCTACTCAAATCCTCATAATAATCCCTATCCAACTCAAACACTATAAATTTGAAATTTTCATCTACATCACACTATTTCACAAAGCACACTAGGTGGGAGAACTACTTATGTCTTGATCCCTCTTCGGAGTATTGGTATGTAGGTAACATGCCCACACAAGGGAAGTGGATTGAACTTTCAGTAAATATTTCACACTAAGCCCCTATTTATCAAGTAACTGTAATATCATTTTATCAATCATGATGGAGGGTTAGGGTTTGAATACAGAATCAGCTCCACAGTGAGTTTCATTGATAACCAATGCATGATTTTTCATAGGCACAGTGTAACTACCCAAAAAGTTTTAAGTCTCTGTGATCAGTTTGGACAATAGTGGTAGGAATGGATAATAACATCAGACATCAAAGTATCCACTTTTTGACACTCTTATATTTTCACCCAATAAAATATAGATTCAAGTTTATGACACCTTCTTAGTTTGCACAACCATTTTCAACCTCTTTATCAGCCATCTCAATCTATTTTCTAGTTAAGTTATATATCTTCTTATTTATTGCTATTTTTAGAAAGGTGAAAAAGATAAATAGTTGTACAAATAAAGACTATATTTATTTCTATATTCTATACTAATTTATTAATCTAGACCCTTAACTAAAATAGGAATAAAACTCCATTATTCCTGAATGAGTTAAATCATTTGGTGAACCCGACATACTTCTTTTGTGCATAAATACCCTAGAAACCCTAGGGAAAATTCCTTGCTGATTTTTATCCATATGTTTCTATTTTTTTAAATTAAATCAGATTTCACATAAAATAAAAAATGGATCTCACTTATTTTTAAAAAATTATTATAAACAATAAGGATTCGATAGTTAGTACTATCATGAATGATGAAGTTTATTATATGTTAATGCAAAGCTTCATTCTTTCCCTTCATGCTTAGTTTTTATAATATGGGATGATATTAATAAATTTATTTCTAAACATGTTAAGATCCCTTTCCTTCAAAACAATGTTTACTTTTCTTTAATACAAGGTTTCATTATTTCTTTTACATACTCTCTCTCTCTCAAGCAGAATAATTTTCAACTCTATCTTGCTAAACATGTTAGAAATGTCATGTTACAAGTCAAAGTTTTTATGCATTAATGCAAAGTTTCACGCTCTCTATCCCTTATTCACTATATATCATGTGAAATGTTCATTATAATCATATTACTATACAAATTATTACTCCAATTACATGCATTTCATCCCACATACATGGTTTTTACTTAGATCTATCTAACACTTTGGCTACTTTTAAGTATCTCCCTATCACTACTAGACACAAGAAAACACTAGCAGTTATATCTAATCCTCCTCTCTTCAAACTTGGTTCACCCAGATCTTACCTATACCTACTACCAGCTCTATGCCTATAGTAGATCATGTGGTACATGTTATCATCTAAGTTTATGAATATTGGTAGGTTGATTATACCTATGGCTATAGCTTTGTCACTCAGGTTAACACTCCTTCCAATATAGTTATAATTCTTTCTCCAATTGAGATTCACAAAAATTCAAAGCCTCCCTTACCATCATAAAGAGTTCATGAAATTCCACAAAGGCCTCTCTTTGAGTGACCACTACATCAACAATAGTTTTAGGACTCTAGATAGTTTCTAGCTACAATATTCACACCCATGGTAGTATCATTGAAGTCTCATGCATCTACACATAAATAATATTTTTAGAGAGATTATTCTACTACCAAATGGGTCCCTAAGATCCCCAAAGTTTCATCCACTTCTCAGATTTATAGGGGAACACCATAGTCGATTTCCACTATAGAGATTTTAGAGCACTTATAGCATACATAGCTTTTAGAGTCACAATCTTAGCCCTTCCATCATGCTTCATGATCATGGATGATAACTCACCTTGATATAGGACACCATGATAGGGAGTTTCTTATGAGACTCATCAGTTAGTATTATTTCTTCTCAATCTTTCTTGTACATAGTTTATTCTCAGCTTACTTGTACATAATTTCTTTTCGCTTTCTTATACATAGTTTCCTTATGATTACTTGTACATAGATTATTTCAAAACACCAAAAATATAATATTTAAAAATAACAAAAATAATATATCATGTTAAAATACAAAAACATTCAAATAACTCAAAATACCAAAAACTTTTTAATTATATGCATTATCCATGTTTTACATTTATACTACCATGCTAGGCTTACATTTTATTGTTCTATGCTATTGTTTGTCAATTTATCTACATTGCCATTCTTCACTTGACCTTCTCTAAATTTGTGTAGTTATAGCTAGATCCTTGATTGCTTCACTCTACCCATTGAGGGGGCATCTTATTTTTTACATTTGAGACATACATCAACATATCTACCCACCGGGGCATCTTTTACATGAATACACCATCCAATTTATGTAATTCCTACACCACTTATCATGTTGATATACATTACTTACTAGCCTACATATATTATTCTATCAACACTCACTAGTATATACCACTTGTGTATTTTGTAGCATCTACCTAGCCTTGTACTACATGTTTTGAATACTTTCACTTTTTGCTTTGATCAGTTAGATTCAATAGTATTTCCATCATTTACATGCCTTATTTTATTACTTTGAGTAGCTAGATGTGATTACATTTCTTAGTTCTTGTTTTTTTACTTATGTGTGCCTTAGGACATTTTCCAATGTCCTTTACTTTTACTCTTGTAGGTGCTTATGGCTCTCACACAAATATTGATTATTTGAAATTGTATGTGTATGTGGGAATTTTAACATGCCTTGTATGCTTGTTTTCCTAGTTTGAGTGACATGTGCCCATGTCCCTTGTTTGCTTGGCCCCTTGGCCTCTTATGTATGCTTCTTGCTTCTTGACTTGCATTCTTGTTTGCTTGTTTGCTTTTCAGTTGTGTGTAATTCCATGATCCACATCATGCATTATCTTGCCTTATTAGATTCCATGATGGACATCATTCTCCATTCCTCCTTGATAATTAACTAGATTTCTATTTTCAGTTCAATATACTACACATGTTATTACATTATTATATCTATCTAGGCATACCCCTATTGATCTAATAATCTCCAATACAAACTATGTTATATTATGAGACACCTTTTAGATTATCATTATTATATAATGTATTTCATAGCATAACACACTTGCATAAATATTTCTTCTAAGGGTAGTCATTATAGGGCCTTCATTCCTACCCTTAGAAGAGGGGAAACAAACATGGGTTTTGTCATAGAGATTAGAACCCTCTATCGATCAAAATTAGTTTTCAAAACACTTAGAACAACAATAAAAATTCAAAACACATAGAATAGACCAAAAAATAGTGATGAACATAGAACAATCATCAAAAATAGTAAAGGATAAGAGTGCCCTATTTGTACTACAATGCCCTACAATAAAGTCTCCACTTTTTGATGCTCCTATCTAAACAGCCAAAAACCCAAAATTTTCAAAAATAGATAGAAAGGCAAGGTCTATTATAATTTTGTCAGCTACAATCTAGTTCATATTGGGTAGTTTTAGTATAGTTTTACTCAAATTATATATATAGGGTGCATCATGCACAACATGATGTCTTTCACTTCTAGTTTTAGATTAAGAAGTTGGTACAACTTCTAGATCAAAATCCACGTTATAGACACCAGTCATTGGGGGTAATATGCATGGAACATTTGCCTTCTTTTCTTTCTAGTTCATTGTATTACTTAGGTATTCTCAATAGTTGTGTGCCTTATTCCATCTATAGGTGGTTGGCATCATTTCATAGTCGCTTCATATAAGCTTAGTTATCAGTTTTGGATTGGCTTTTATATAAGCCTAATCTCCACCTTTTAGAGTGTCCAAAATTGACTTAGTTCTTAGTACATACATTCATATCATATGACACACATTCATACTAGTATCAGTTCATAGTTTACACTTAGTGGGCAATGATGGAGCCAAAGTAAAACTAACCTTTATATTCTTGAGCCACCTACTCAGAGGGATTGGACACATAGTCCAAACATCAATTAACACATGCATGATCACATAGATTCACTACATAGTGGGTGATTACAGAGCCAAAGGGCTAGCCTTTGTATTTTTGAGCCACTCTCAAGGAATTGACCACTCAACTCCATTTGTGATATTACTCTTGGTATAACACATACCCAACATCAATCAGCTTCACTCAACATCATAATAGGTTTTGTGTTGGTTTTCATACTCGATGAGGTGTATTCATTCCTTTTTCTTCCTCTCTCTTTTACCCAACCTTTATACATTATTTTTTAGACCTAGCATTTTTAGTAAGAACCAATCTACTCTTTGTTTTCTCTTATAGATTTACACTTTACACTGTGCTCTCTCTATTCACACTCAACACCACACATCTTCATTGGCTTCACCCTTTTAGGTAAGTTTAAGTACACTTTCTATTTTTTCTTTATCCTAGTATTTCACTTTTCTACATCACTATAATAAAGTGGGGGAAATATATTCATATAAAATGTCCAAATTGGTAGTTTGATTGTGGATTACAACACCCTATCCATAGGTCCTTTTTACATGCTCTTGTGACCCTTATAGACACCTTTTTGCTCATTTTCAGTCATCTTGAACCTTTTGAACGGTCATTCCACCTCAGTCAAATAGTATTCCCCATGTCAATCATGTTCCTCTAGGTCTTTCACCTATAGGATAGGAATGCCCCATTTGGACTAAATCACCCCATAGAAAAATACCCCATTTTCAATGGTCTTGTCTATTTCCACTTTGAGCCCCAATAGTCATTTTCATCTAGTCCTTATCCTTAATTAGGCTAGCCTAGCATGAATATATCTGACTCATTCCCTATAAAATCCCACTCAAAGCTCATTTACAAAAGAGGTGACCAAACTTACAAATCAAGAAATAATAAAAACAAAACACTAAGACAAACTTCCCTATTCTTTGCACACAATCACCCAACATAGCTATAAACCTACTCAAATCCTCATACTATTCCCTAACCACCTCAAATAATATTAATTTTTAATTTTCATTTTCATCACATTATTGTATAAAACACACTAGGTGGGAAAACTACATATGGCTTGATCCCTCTTCAAAGTGTTGGTATGTAGGTAGCATGCCTAAACAAGGGGTGTGGATTACACATTTAGTACATATTTCACACTAACCCCCCTCTTTATTAAGTGACTCAAATATTTTTTTAGCAATCATGATGGAGGGTTAGGGTTTGAAGACAAAATCAACTCCATAGTGAGTTTTGTCGACAACCAGCATTCAATTTTTCATAGGCATAGTGTAACTACCTAGAAATTTTTAAGTCTCTATGATCAGTTTGGAAAATAGTGGTAGGAACAAATAATAACACCAAAAACTGAAGCACCCACTTTTCATCACTCCTATCCTTTTGCCAAATAAAATCCATATTTAGGTTTATGACACCTTCCCAATCCTGCATATCCATTTTCAACCTTTGTATCAGTCATCTTAGTCTATTTTCTAGCTAAGTTATATTTCTTATTTATTGTTATTTTTAGAAAAGTGAAAAGACAAATAGCTACACAAATCAAGACTGTATTTATTACCTAGAAAGGTAGTTTAGTCACTTATACATATTTGAAGGGATCATCTTTAGGTGATAATGGTCATAGATTATATTTTCAACTCTCTGAAGGTCATATCTATGTCATTTAGGTCTTCATAGGTCTAATCATGCAAAAAATACCTTGCCTCTCCTATCAAGCTCCTTGGCAAGTTTACAAAGGTAGTTTTAGTTTTCTCATTATGTATAGAGGAGAGAGAATGGTGACTTGAGCTCTTGGGAAAAGTAGAGGGTACTAATGGAATTTATATTTATGTCATTGTTTCTTATATTTGATCCTCTTCCTTTATTAAAAATAATTAATAAGGTAAGGTGGTCTAAAACCCCATTAGCTAAGTTTTACCATGGAAATGGCAGTTTAAAGCTCATTAGAAGCATGAATGAAATTGGAAAGGAATAAATCCATTCCATATGTTTTTCCAAGCCCTAATTATCATGTGTGAGCTCAAGGAGGAATAAATATTCATGTTTAAAATAGTTTATAAGTTAAAGATCATGGTTTCTTAGTGTTTTGAGGGTTTCAATATGATATAGGTATATTGATAAAGATACCACATCATATTTTAACTCCATCCAATGCTCTCTATGTCCATTAAAGGTTTATCCATGCCTACTCCACACCAAAAAGCTTCCCAATAGGTTCGTGACTAATAATTTCTCAAAAGTGTTTATCACTGATCAAGGTAGCAGGTAGAACCCTAGTAGCATGGGAATCTTGCATCATGTGAAATAAATGATAGGTGGATGAGGTCATGTGGTTGGTATATTTAAACCTAATTTTATCTCCCCAAATCATCATTGGAACTTTTTAAAAAAGTAAAAAGAAGTCATGTTCTCATGGCCATTAGGGGATATTGTGTAGTTTGATGTTTTAACCTTTTAGGGTTTAGCCAATGTAAATCCTAAGTTATATTAAAGGGTTGAGTTGACTAAATTAGTGAAATAATATGACTAATTAACCACTAATTTTTTATAGATTTTGACTTACTTTGACTTTCTTAAAAAAAATGTGTAAATATAAACTTATCTGGAAAAAAGCTATCATGGAAGATCTAGGTGTTGAAAACTAGGTTATAGATAGGTCTGATTGTCATCAATAAGGTCCCTGGGTAAGATTCTTCATTGGAAAATAGTACCCCACCTAGACAATAGCACCATGCAGCTCTAGTGTCCTCAAAATGGAATTAGTGTCCTATTTCCTATTTTCTAGGAGTACTTACAGCTATGTTTTAGTATCTATTCCTATGCATATGAAATATGGAATTCTATATTGTGCATGGAATATATAATTTAGTGTGAAAACCCTAATCCTCCTTATAAATATGGTATGGGCTAAAAATGTGTGTTCATTAGCAGGATAGACTAAACATCCTCAATACCTTGCTATGAAGAGATTTACCTACATACTGATACTTTGAGAAGGCATTAAGCCCTATGTAGTTCTCCCACCTAATGATTGGTGCAAATGTAACTAAATGCTATAATGATAGTGGTCTTGAATGAATTGAGTGTGCTTGAGATTGAATATATTTGAAATCTAGGCTTAGGGTAGCTATAGATGGTAGTATGAAAAACTAGGGTAGAATAGGGATTAATAACCTTGATTTTAATCAACTTATTTCTTATTTGAATAAGAATTTTGCATTTATTTTCCATCTAGTGAATAGAGGTCTATAGTCTTGTATTTATAGAGTTTTTCAACTTGTGTGGATAATAAAATTTGATTAGGTCAGCCTTAAAAGGGGCATATATTTAAAAATATATTTGTTCAAGAGAGTTAGGGAAAGGGACACTAACACCAATTTGGAGACACTAGTTTCATGTGGCTCTAGTGTCCTTAATGTGGTGTTAATGTCTAACTGGTAGCTATAGATGGTAGTATGCAGAAGTAGGGTAGAATAGAGATTAATAACCTTGATTTTAATAAACTTATTTATTATTTCAATAGGATTTTTGCATTTATTTTCCATCTAGTGAATAGAGGTCTATAGTCTTGTATTTATAGAGTTTTTCAGCTTATGTGGATAATAAAATGTGATTAGGTCAACCTTAAAAGGGGTATATATTTAAAAATATATTTGTTCAAGAGAGTTAGGGAAAGGGACACTAACACCAATTTGGAGAAACTAGTTTCATGTGGCTCTAGTGTCCTTAATGTGGTGCTAATGTCTAGCTGGTAGACTACTAGGCACAATGGGTTGAGATCTAAGAATGTTGTTCTAGGACTATGTTTGAGCTGATATAAGATGTTTATTATTTGTACAATGGATAGAAAAGTATGATAAAGGTATAGGATATGTATATGGATAAGATAGGAATAGGCTACCTCAACCAACACTCTTAGCATCCAAATACCACTTTTAGGTGATTACATCCCCCCTTATTCTAGAAATGCAATAAAATGAAATAACTAGTATAAAGGAAAAATAAGTGTACCTAGAGATACCTAGGAAGTGAAGATTGTGTAAATGAGTCTAAGCATGTGAAGTTGGGTCTATACATGTTAAACATGATCCAAAGCAATGACCTAAAATGAAACATGCAAAAATCAGTCCTTACTTAAGAGATTATCAAAAGCAATAAATGATGCCAAATAAAGTAATTGAGTAAAGCTGAGTAAAGAGATAGGAAAGAGGAAAGGAATGAATACACCTCATTGGGTATATGAACCAATGCATGAACTTGGTGAAAGCTTATGTATGTCAATGTACATAGTGATAAAATCATTAAATAGTTTGGATTGAGTTGATAGCTTGATCAATCCTCATATGTGGGTGGCTCAATAACTCAACCTATTTTTGACTCTATCATTGCCCTCCCTTGCTTAGTGAATAATGATCTATGAATAGCTTGGATAAGGCTATAAGTGTGTATAAGCCTCTCATGTGGGTGGCTCAAGAACTCAAGTAGGCTATGACTCCATCAAATACCACCTATTGAAGTAGATGCATCTAAAATTGAACTAAAAAATGTGTTAAAAGTATATAACTGGGTATATCTAACTATGTATATAATCTCCATGGCCATTTGGTACATTTGGAAGATCTAGGCCACTCAAGAATGCCAACCATTGTAGATGGAGTAATTCATGAAATTGATGACAACTTGGAATATGATAGCAAGTGTATATAACAAAGATAATGACATGGAGTTTTCCATTCCATCTAATCAATTTGTGTGTAACTGAGTATATTTAAACTGTGTGTTGTGCACATGACCCTAATCTGATATCTAAATATACTAATTCTAAAATAAGTTTGTAATAACTATATCTACATATCTAAACTAAATGTGAAAGTGATCATTCTATGTATGATGCTCCCAATCTAAGTAACTAGTATGAATCTAATCTTAAATGAGTATATCTGAACATAATTATCAAACTTCTAACTATATCTATGTAATTTTATACTATACCTAGTGTAATTCTCTAGCTAATCTAGACCTCCCTAAAGCTAGGGCTACTAGATAATAGTGTCATATAGTGGATAGTAGCACCCTGTGGTGATAGTTTCTAAATATAGGCACTACTATCTATCTAGTCTAAAATATGGGTGACTAAACTAATTTTTGAGTCCTTATTTTTTCTTGTGTCTGACCTATGTTCAATTTTATAAATTGATCCTATGTGCTAAAAATAATATGTGAATAGTAATGTAGGATCCAAATCTCTATGAAAAAACCCTATGAATTCCCCCTTTTTCAAGGGTAGTTATGGAACTTGTGTAAGAACTATCCTCAAAATAAAATCTCTACAAAATGTGTCAGCTAGAGCATAAATGATAACTATGTGATATTCCAATATAATGTGGAAACATAACATTAGAATGTAAAAGAATCTAAGCATAAGTATGTAGCATAAGATGTATTTTGTAATCTAGCATTACACAAGGGTGTCAAGAAAAATGTAATGTGTATAATGACAAATTTGAATATCTACCTAGGGGGATGGGGAATTATGTCCATAACAACACCCAATTATGAAGGTTAGATGCATGAGGTCCCTCTTTGCACTAAAAATTAGTGTGTCTAACAAGCAAAGACAAGTTTCATGGTGGTGAATCATACAACAAATAATACATATAAAACACATGAGGCATGAAAAAGTAAACCAAGGGGACATAATACAAGGGACATGGGCACATGTCACTAAATTTGAGCATAGAAGACATACAAGGACATGTTTAAATGTTCACATATGCAAGCAACAAGCAATTTGGCTTAGATCCACATAGAAGGACATATTCAAATGTTCACATATACAATCAAGAAAGTACACATAAGGGACATGGGCACGTGTCCAAGGCATACATACATATAAGTGGTATAGATCCTAAGAATAATGGAATATTCAAATTCCCTCTAAATGGAAGAAGCATAGGAAACATAATCAAGTCTAAACTAGGAAAGCTAGAAATTATCATGTATAACTATGTATTAAAAATCTATGTAAATTCTAGGATGTACATATATTGAGTCTAATTAGTGACAGTCACCAAAAAATATGAGAATGAGTAGCAATGATCAATATCAAGACATATCAATGTATAAATTGGAATGTATAGAATTTAAGGATAGAATCTGGTAGTAGAAACTTTGTATGAGATTCCCTTGGGTGGGAAGATGTAACAAATGAATAAACTTGGATTGGTGTATATGCCCCTAGTGGGTAGATGATAGCGATTCTAGATAAGTGTAGAGGATTGAAGTCTTATATGTAATTTTTAAGAACTTTACAAGAGCAAGTGAATCATATATCTATGATAAAATTGAATATACTAATATAGCTAGAATATGTAATATTTGACAAGAGTAAGAAATTTAAACATATCAATGTATACAATTCATAAATTTAGTGTTTTTAAGTAATATTTTAATGTTTTTGTGTGTTTACATGTTATATTATTTTTCTATTTTTTGGATATAAGCTATGTATAATTAAATGAACTTGTGTTTTGACATGTTATATTATTTGTCTATTATATATATAATTTATGTACAAGAAAATGAAAATAAACTATGTACAAGGAGTGAGAGAGAAGGAAGTATATACAAGAATTAGAAACCATGCTAACCAATGAAACTCATGGGAGACTCACTATCACCATGACCTATTTTGAATAAAAAAACTATGATCATGCATATTTTTGAAAGGGAAACTATGATCCCATAATCTACTGTATAGAGTAATCTATGTCTAAATTTACCTATGTAGTGATACTATGAATCTATGTAACTAACTTTGATGCCCTATAAAATATAGGGGTCTTAGGAACCCATCTAGTAGAATAAGAAGCTATAGGTAATATAGGTGCCATTTTCTAAAAACCTCTAGAACCCAATATTATTAATCCTATCATAAAATGATTAGATAAGGTCTTATAGAGTCTATGACATATTTCTAACATATTGGTCTATCTAATAATGTTTTTCATGGCATAGTATGTGTACATGTCGATATTATAGGATTAAACCTCACCTAAATTGGTGGATCTACTAAACTATGTGATGTATACATAAGATCTATAATTGTAGCTATAACTAATATCCATGCAATAGCTGGTAATGGTGATGGAACTATAACTAGTGTCTATGGTGAAAAGGTAACTATAAATGGCACTAGAATTACCTATGGGATGGGTGGAGGATACTCATCTGGGACACCCTCAATTTTGACAAGTTGATTTTCATATATGTATTTTAGGCATAAATGTATTATAAATGGGATGGATCAAAGCTAATATAACCATGGCCTACCCAATAATATAACAAATACACCTGCACAAGGCACTACTAGGAACCAAGTGGCTATGTGTGCTGGTCCAACCTATAATATAAATACAATCTACCTGATGGAGCTATAGACATGGTGACTGTTGGGAGAGGGGAGGTGGAAGATAAATCCAAGAACAAACACACCTATTCTAATTCCACCTCCTAGGATCTTGCTCCTCAGAAAGAGCACAGTATGATTACCAAATATAAGCAATTGAATATGCGGAAATAACTAGAAACACAAGTAACTAGAATTCACCAATAGCACAGAATATGAGAGACAATACACTATCTTGTATTAACACTAATAGAAAAGAATACAACAAAGAGCCGCCACACTCTTTCACCTTACAAAGATTCACCACACCTCAAGTGTTCAGTAATTCTTCTCACACACACTCTCCTACACAAAAAATGGTCCCAACAACCAACTCACACACAGAATTGGTGTTCACCTCACCAACCAGTCAGTAATAACCCTGCTGGTACACCAAGCACTCTATAGCACTTCAAGCTGATCTCTCATGAACCTGCAACCTACAATTCAAAGACCAAACTTACATGTAGATCCCCAATGAGCTTGCAACAACCTGCAACTCACAGATCTTACAACTAGAAGGAACTCTTCCTTTCTATCTCATGCCTTAACAATACATGCCAATGGGTCTATAAATAGATCCCTAACTCAAACAATAACTTAGACTCTTAATTTAGACAATTGTCCTCGCAGCCCAAGACTCTAACTGGTCTCAACATGCAAACTCTTCGTTCACTTAACTAACTGTCCGTGAAATGAGCAGTTCTGGAACACACAGGCGACCGACGTCGGTCCCTGCTTGTCTGGTTTTGCCGACGTCGACAGACTTCCTGCCGTCGCTGGTGGCCTTCTGCACTGGTCTCTGCCGACATCGGTCCTGCTGTCGATGCCGATTCTCCTGGATCTCAGCAACCATTGTTCCATAGTTTGCAAAGGGTTGAAGCTTTTAGCTCCACAACCTAACAATCTCCCACTTGGAGATAAATAGCTGCAACCTGTACCTGTACCTGTACACCATCTAGTTTGTTCCCTTAGCTATGTATCCATCTTCAAAATCATCCTTGAAGACCAACCACCACAAAATCTGTGGTGCAAAACCTGTCATCCAAATCACCTGCCACATCCACATCTACAACCATGTAGAAATAAACCTGAACCTGCATAGCATGTGCACCTGCTACTAGTCCTGTAAGAATCCACTGAACTGCCCTCCAATGGTTCTCTCCCAGATTGGCTCCTAACTTGTGACAACTCCCACTGCTTGGGAAAACTCAGGTCTAGTACATACCATGCACTCAACCTCATTATGTGAATCAAGACACCTATTCTATGAACTGTCTAACCATCGGCGTGCTAACCGGTTTCACACCATCATCCTGAAACAAAGTCAACACATGACCTTCCATGTCTCTAGAACACACTCTTGCCAAAGAATCTTGCTGCTCCCAGATTCTCCATGACAAACACCTGAACTAGCTTTACCTTTAGTTCAGCAATACCTGTATATGTAACCCTCCATTGCCCTGCAGCTAATACAAGATCAAATACCCTGATCTTCCATCTCACGTATCCATTTCTGCTCTTCTTTATCCTTAACATCCATTCATCTCTTAGTGCTTACTTCCAGCTGGCAACACTACCCAAAACACCTGTTTGGTTCTCCTCCAAGGAATCACATCCTCATTCATGCCTAGCTCCCACTGTTTCCTGGATCTACCTGTTCTACTTCTTCAACAACTTCTTGGTCCTATGCCATAAGTGAGCAACAAGTAGTGTAAAGAAGGGAAATGACGAATTTAAGAACTTACACCTTCAGTCCTCCATATGGGCACTTGAGACTCCATGACAGCTTGCTGTCCACCCAAAATTCGTCTCAGTGACCGATGCCAGTCACATCTCAGTCTACAGCCGACCGATGTCGGTTCCCTGTGACTGCCTCCCTGCCGATGTCAATTTTCCCTGGCCGACGCCGGTCTCTGTCTGCCCTGAGTCACTGACGTCGGGCTGCACATAGCCGATGTCGGTCCCTGTCTGGACACCGACGCCAGTTTTCCTACCGACGTCGGTCTCTGTGTTTTTCTTGTGAGACCTGACATTTTCTCGCGAGCTCCTTTTGGATCAAACCCTTGTCCAAAACACCCTTTCTCTACTCAGAATTCCTCTGCATCTTGTGCTGAACTCTGTCCATCACTTTCTCCTTGAAAACCAAGGCTTTCTTGTTCTTGTCACTAACATCGGATTCCTCAAGAAACCTCACCTTCTTCTTCTGCATACAAAAACCATGATCCATGCCTTCCAAATCTGAAAGCATACTCTTTGACTCAAGAACCAGCATCTCCTTCTTATCTATGTGACCAAGCCTATCAAGCCACATCTCTAAATCTACAACTAAAGTAGATAACCCAGAAGAAGAATCAGTAAAACAAGTAAATAGATAAAGCGTACCTACTTTCTTACCTCTAGCTACAACAAGTGTACCCTTGGTAACCTTCCAAGAGTCCGCTGTGAGAGTTACTGTGCAACCCTCTTCACCCAAACTTCTAATAGAAATCAGATTCCGCTTCAGAACTGGGACATGCATGACCTCCTTTAACACCCATGTGTTACCTGTCTGCAGTTTTAGCTTCACTTTGCCTTTGCCAACGATCTGACAAGGCTTACCATCCCCTACACAAATTTCTCCAAAATCTCCCTGGACATACTCATGAAAAAATTCCCTATGTGGGGATGCATGAAAAGAGGCACCAAAATCTAATACCCAAGATTCTACTTTATCCAAAGAACATACCAGAGCATCCTGTGCAACGTAACCTGCAACATCTGCTTCTTCTTCATGTTCTTCATGCTGATCTGTACCCGATCTGCAATCTCTCTTTAAGTGCCCTTGCTTTCCACATTTCCAGCAGGTTATTCTGCCATACCTGGACTTGGATCTCTTGCCCATCTTCGACCTTGATCTCCCACGCTCTATCTTCTCTCTTGGCCTTCCTCTTCCTTCAACACTCAAAGCATCTCCAGATGATTCACCTGTGCTTTTCCTGTGTATCTCTTCATTCAAGATCACACTCACAATATCATCCACTTTTAAGACTTTTGAAGGAGACACAGTATTAGAAACTGCCATTACCAAACCTTCCCAACTTTCAGGTAATGAACACAAGATTAAGAGAGCTCTTATTTCATCATCAAATACAATATTGACTGAACTTAACTGGTGTACTAAACCATGGAAATCACTAAGATGGCTATGAACAGATCCACCTTCCAACATTTGCAAATTAAATAAACGCTTCATAAGAAATACCTTATTCGAAGCTGAGGGTTTTTCATACAAATTTGCCAAAGATTTCATCAACTCCACCATTGTCTTACACTGTGATAAGCTGGAAATCACAGATGATTCAAGACTCAATCTAACAGATCCCAGAGCCTTCCGATCAAGAACCTCCCATTCTTCATCTTTCATATCCATGGGTTTGCTAGCAACCCCACCCAACGGTAAGTACAAATCTTTCTGATACAGATAGTCCTCAATCTGCATCCTCCATAATTGGTAGTTCTTGCCATTAAACTTTTCCATTCGTAGTTGACTGCTTTCTGCCATTGCTCAACTCCCACTCAAATAGAAACCCTGTGAGTAACCTGTAATCAAAACACACTACCCAGATCTACACCAATCTGTTAGTATCCCAACCTAAAGCTTTGATACCACTTGTTGGTATCAAGCTCAAAAACCTACAACCAAGGCTCTGATACCACTTGTTGGGAGGGAGGAGGTGGAAGATAAATCCAAGAACAAACACACCTATTCTAATTCCACCTCCTAGGATCTTGCTCCTCAAAAAGAGCACAGTATGATTACCAAATATAAGCAATTGAATATGCAGAAATAACCAGAAACACAAGTAAATAGAATTCACCAATAGCACAGAATATGAAAGACAATACACTATCTTGTATTAACACTAACAGAAAAGAATACAACAAAGAGCCGCCACACTCTTTCACCTTACAGAGATTCGCCACACCTCAAGTGTTCAGTAATTCTTCTCACACACACTCTCCTACACAAAAAATGGTCCCAACAACCAACTCAAACACAAAATTGGTGTTCACCTCACCAACCAGTCAGTAATAACCCTACCGGTACACCAAGCACTCTATAGCACTTCAAACTGATCTCTCATGAACTTGCAACCTGCAATTCAAAGACCAAACTTACATGTAGATCCCCAATGAGCTTGCAACAACCTGCAACTCACAAATCTTACAACTAGAAGGAACTCTTCCTTTCTATCTCATGCCTTAACAATACATGCCAATGGGTCTATAAATAGATCCCTAACTCAAACAATAACTTAGACTCTTAATTTAGACAATTATCCTCGCAGCCCAAGACTCTAACTGGTCTCAACATGCAAACTCTTCATTCACTTAACTAACTGTCTGTGAAATGAGCAGTTCTGGAACACACAAGCGACTGACATCGGTCCCTGCTTGTCTGGTTCTGCCGATGTTGGCAGACTTCCTGCCGTCACCGGTGGCCTTCTGCACTGGTCTCTACTGACGTCGGTCCTGCTGCCGACGCCGGTTCTCCTGGATCTCAGCAACCATTGTTCCACAGTTTGCAAAGGGTTGAAGCTTTTAGCTCCACAACCTAACAGTGACTAAAACCTCTAATGACTATTTCCATGATTAATATATCCTACTCTATGTAAACCAAATGATATAAGAGTGTCATAGTGCACATGCTAATGTTTGACCCATTATCAACCATAACACCCTGGATAGGATGGTGGTCTATTTTTACTCATATAAAAAGTGCATGTAGATATATATCATCATCTATAATCTATTGATCTAAGAATGTGATAAGTGGTATAGGTGGTACTATATTATGGTACATGCCAATAATGTTATATAATAGATGTGCCTCATTTATAGCTATGTGATATGAAGTTGGGGGTGGATGTTCCTGATATGTATAGTGAACACCTGATATACCTCATGCCTCATTCATTGTATGCTTTTATAATGGATCTAAAAATATCTTTAATGCCTTATCCTTTATTTATTTATTTTTTGGTGCATTTATGGGTGTTCCCACATCAATAATATTAGCCTCTATGAGTTCTTATATCTTGTGGTTTAAGCTTCTACATCTATTTGTTGTGTTATGGTGCCCTATGATACTAACATAATGCATTTAAATCATAGTTATTTGGAAGAGGCCATGTCATATCAAACTCTTTAATGGGAGGGAGAGATGTGACATTACATTCTAAGAGTTGTTGTAAAACTTGTGTTGGTGACTCTAGAAGATTAGTGAAGACTCTATGTTGAGGAGCAGATAAAGATAATCTAGGAGATGGCTTAAAAGCTATGTTGATTATGTTATTTTGATCACTTTTATTCGCTATGTCCCTTACCTTGTATGGAGGTTTGTTTTAACTCTTAATAGTTGATTCTAATCCATTTGTATACTTGATTTTTTCCATTGATAAGAGCTTAACCTCTGTTTCCTTGACTATGTGGCACAAATTAGTAAATGCAAGAAACTTCTTAAACAAGACAGATTCATGTAATTCTAGCAAGAGACTTTGTTTAAATATGTCTTAAATCTATCTTCCATGAGGCTAGTTAGTTTAGCTAATAGTGTCTTGTATTGTAAGACATAATCTATGATAGGCTCATTTGAATTTTGCTTTAATTATGTGACTTTTGCATATGATATCTTATCACTGATGTTGATACAAAAGTGTACTAGAAACATGTTGGTTAAAATATTGAATTCTGTGATAGATTGATTTGGTAAATCATATAACCATTTTAAGGCATAATACTTGAGACTTCATGGAAATAACTTCATAATAATCCAATCATAAGACATATAGTCCAA
Organism: Torreya grandis; assembly: GCA_037957365.1. Taxonomy (NCBI): domain Eukaryota; kingdom Viridiplantae; phylum Streptophyta; class Pinopsida; order Cupressales; family Taxaceae; genus Torreya; species Torreya grandis. The sequence continues at coordinate 2,875,427 of JARHVA010001180.1, read as the reverse complement.
GCATGTTGCATGAAAAGCTCTACAATGATGTTCTAGGTCACCCTTGATATCATATAATGTAATCTTGGGGCCATGAAACTAGATGGCAAGGGAGTTGTTTCTATGTGGTGTGTCAAATGTGTATGTAAGCTAATGCTATAATCCAAGGCATGTGATGGCCTAGTGGATCCCTTCTCAAGATGTAACACTATAGACTACAAATTATGAATCTCTACATAAGGGATTATACATTTGGAGTGGAGGAACTAGCCATAAGCAATGTAGCTATCACTGATGGTTTTTAAATTAAAATTTTAGGGTTGTGTTAGCTAAGTTGGTTGAGTTGGCCCCATTAGAGGTGTAACGACACTATTAACTAGGGAAGTTAAATATTGACCATTGTTTATTTTTTGGATTTCTTCTTGAAGAATATTGATGAAGTCATATTGTATATTTGTATGTTTGAACATAAAGTCTTGTAATTTTTGCTTATCAGTTTCATAAAATCTATTTTTAAATTCTTCCATTGTAGTTTGGAACATAGGAAAACAAGTTTTGTATATTTTGAATCTTTTAAGAATGTCAATCTAAGAAATATTTAAAAAATTAAATATGGAAACAAATCTAATATTTTTGAAGTAAAATCTAAGTATATATAGAAACAAGATACAAACCCTAAGAGTGTCTAGGGTTAGAGTTTTTTAATCTAGGGTTTCTTTGGAAAAAAATTATATTATATTTAAATAAATTGAAACCCTAATTTGAAATTAATTTAATTATTTAAGTTGTGCCAAAAAATCCAAAAAAAAAGAAGTATGTAGCCCAAATTTATTGCAAAAAAATTTGAAAAATGCAAACTAGGGTTTGAAGCAATATTCAAAGTAAGTCAGGTTCAATTTTATTAACCTTTTAGGGTTTTACCTATGTAAATCCTAAGTTAAATTAAAGGACTAAGTTGACTAAATCATTGAAATAATATGAAATAAATAGCGATTGATTTTTTATAGATTTTGACTTAGTTTGAACTTTTAAAAATAGTAAATAATATGTATAAATATAGACTTATTTAGAAAATAGTTGTTGTGAAAGTTTTAGGTGATAAAAACTTGGTTATTAATAGGTATGAGTGTTGTCAACAAGGTCCCTGGGTTTGATTCTTCACTAGAAAATAGTGTCCCACCTAGAAAATAGTGCCATACAACTCTAGTGTCCTCCAAATGGCATTAGTGTCCTCTTTGTATGACTATTCCTATTTTTTAGAGCACCTATGCCTATGTTTCTGGGTTCTATTCTTACATGTATGAAATCTAGAACTCTATATTGTGCATGGAATATCTAATTTAGTGTGCAAACCCTAATCCTTTTTGTAAGCATGTCATGAGATAAGAATGTGTCTTCATTAGTAGGATAGGTTAGACATCCTCAACACCCCACTATGAATATAATTTTCTACATACCAATACTCTGAAGAGGGATCAAGTCTGATGTATTTCTCCCACCTAGTGCTTGGTACACGTGCAAGTGAATGTTAGAATTATAGTGGTCTTAAATTCCTTGAGTGTACTTAAGATTGAAAATATTTGAAATCTAGGCCTAGGGAATATTTATATGGTAGTATGAATAAGTATTGTAAAATACATATTAATAACCTTGATTTTACTCAACTTGTTTCTTATTTGAATAAGCTTTTTGCATCTATTTTCCATCTAGTGAACAGAGGTCTAATAGTCTTATATTTATAGAGTTTCATAGCTTGGCAAAACTTATAATGAGAATAAATTTTGAAATATATACATTTGGTATAATTAGTATAACATAAATTATCACCAAGTTGGGACACTATCACCATGTAGCTCTAGTGTCCTTAATGTGGTGCTAGTGTCTAGCTACCAGAAAACTGGGCACAATGGTTTAGGATCTGGGAATATTATTTTGGGACTATGTTGGAGATGAAAAAATATGTATGTGGTATGATAAATTGTTTTAAAATTGTGATAAATGTTGTATAATATGTCTATGGATAATCTAAGAATAGGATACCTCAAGCAACACTCTTAGCATCCAAATACCACTTTTAGGTGATTAAACTTGCATCAGTTAGAGGTCAATATATAATGAGTTATGAACCTCATTAAACCAATGTATGAATTAGTTTCATATAGATTGAAATTATATAATAAGCCTCCATGAACTCTAGTAATTAAGGTCCTTAATATTATCTTCTCCAAGTAAACCTAAGTGATTCCAAATTGTAGACTATGTATAAGTTTGCCTGCACAGAAGTGAACTAGAAGGGTCTAAAAATTGCATTATCATTGGTGTATGAGGTTCATAACCTCATTATAAGTGTTGTGAGACAATTTATAGGTTTTTTAATATAAAAATTATCAAATATTTCTCCATTGAGAACTCAAATGGACAAAATGTAAACCAAACATGTAGGTCTCTTTATCAAGAAAATGCTAATGAATATTATATGATAAGATGAAATATAAGGATCAAGGGAGATATTTAAAATATATTCAAGAATTTTGGATAGGTTTTAAATTTAAATTTAGTATAAATAGTGAGTAGGAGACTCATTTTTAATCTAAAATATGACCATCAGGTCAAGAATCATCACCTACAGGCCTGCACCTAGGAATAAAGAATAAGTGTATCTTTGTGTTAGGTAGGATTTTTGGAGGGATAAAGAGATTTAAATAAATATTTATAGAATTAAAATTATACTTAAATATAATATAAATAAAATAAAATCATTAATATGGACAAATATTCCTGGATGAAACCTATAGACCAAATGAGACCTACAGGGCTAATTGGGACCTACAAGTCTGACCTCAGATTGTGAAGGAAACATGCAAATTTTTCCTTGAGATTGAGTTCATTATGATCATGATAAGATTTAATATTCATAAAAATATTTTTTCAAAAATAATGGAGTCTTGGAAAGTTTAAAACAAACTCTAAACTAGGTCTTTAGGCTCAAATTGGCCTAATGGCTTACAAACCCTCAAAATATGAAAATTAGGTTATATAGCCTTTTGGAATGAGTATGACCATTATGTATAATTTAAAACAATTTAATAGGTTTATAAATACATATTTAAGTTACTTTAAATCCATAAAATTCAATATGAAGGGTTTTAGGTTAAACAAACTCTCTCTCATCCTCATACTCAGTCTATTTGCCTGAGAAACTAAATTTTGATGCTCAAAACTTCATAGAGTATATGAATGGCATAAAATATAAATTATATGTGTTAATAAGGGTATAATAATCATAAATAATATAATAATTTCATTTATTAGGTCTCTAACATGTATGAATAATCAGTTAGAAGATAAACTATTCAAAACCCCTTATTAACTTGTGAAGAGCCCAAGAAACCACTTTTTAAAGATCAAAACTTCTAAGAGATTTTCCATGGGGAAAATTCTAATTTGGATATTTTAGGGAGGTATTAATAATTCCATAATATATTATTATTATTTTTATTTAATTTCTATAGGCTATGAACAATTGTTAATAAACCATGACACTTTAAACCCTCACAATGACCCAGTGGAAGAGTTTGACTCTCATATGTCTTAAAATGAAATGGTTTAACCTTGAAATGACATATATGACTTCTATAAGTCCTATTTTAATTATAATAAGTCAATTTTTGTCATTTTTTAATTATGTGGTTTACGTAATTAGCCTAAAATTCAAGGTGCAAGCCTAATTAAGAGTATGTAGAGTAGTGGTAAGTTTTCAAATTAGGTAAAAAGGCTATATAAGCATGGGAAAAGGTTATATATCTCTATATGAAGATTTTAAAACCTCCTAATATGGTGCATGAGCTATTCAAGTCACTAATTTTGGCTAAAGAGGTGACTATACTATTGTATTGCCCTAGAAACTTAATTACAGACCCATAGAAGACTATAGAGAGATTGATAACCATTAGGACACCACTAATATCATTGTTTGATACTCTTTGGAGATTTATTAGATAATTAATAAGTCTAATCAGGTTAATATAAGTACTCTTGAGCATGATATATTAGTATATCATTGAAAATACTTGGGAGAGAGGTGTGGTAAGATTGATGTGTTTCAAAACACCTAAAGGGGTGTCCTAAGGGGGTGTGATGATCACTAAAATATTAGTAAAAAAAACTCATAAACATATGTAAGGTGTAAATAGAAATGGAAGAGGGGAGATAAACTTAATATTTATGATCAATAATGCCACTTATCATTCCTAGAAATAAGAATATGTAGCTGTATAATGAGGTGGATGAGTCATTAAGAACATCAAGAGCTACTCTACACCACTCTTTATGAAGATAAGATCTTTTCAAGTATACACATGTTGATAAAAGAATCCATAACTACCCACCTACATATATTATTATTTGTAACCTAATCATTCATGAGGGGACACTTGGCATAAGTCTCTCTAATGCTCTCTTTTTGACTCTCTCTCTCATTCTCTTCTATATATACAACCTTGTTTGGCTTTGTGATGGATCATTACACCATGAGTATGGTAAAGACCTACTATTTTGTAATGGATATGATAAATATATAGCTTATTTTACCCTCTTTCATGGCTACATGTAGTGTAAATAGTTGAATAATTGATGATATCAAGTGTAGACTCAAATCACCTTGGTCTATTGTCTTGTTCTTCTTACCTTCATGCAATTTAGCTCACTATTGTAGGTTGTAGAGAGTGTCATTAGAGGTCACTTATGGATTATAATTGGAAATAATCTTCCCTCAGAACCCCATAATACCTTAAATCTCTAAAAATTAATAATGTGATAGGTGCAAGCCAAGAGAAATGCATGTTTTTCAATCCTATAGGTCATAGTGCATATGCAATAGGTGTTAGTGGTCTTAAGATTTGGTGTATCACCTCCCTAGTTAGGTTTTATTGCATGTTATCCCTCTCCCTTTTCCATTACAAGCTATTATTATGATCTCAATTGATGCATCAAGGGGAGCTAGCCCTATAATCTAGAGATTCAATCCACCTATTAAGCCACCCACATCCTAAGATTATCTCCATGTTACCCCAAAGTGTGAAGGTGTGAATAGCCTTCTAAGGGTGAAAATTTGGGTGATAATAGGTAGTAATAAATAATTTTGAGATGAATCATCAGCTAGTTGAAGTGAAATTCAAGTTAAAAAATGGAAACATGGAGTGTGTTTACATTCATGAGTCTTAGGTGGAAATTCTAAGTAATTTAAAAAATATATAAGTAACATGGGTCACATGTTCATGCCCCATGTGATAAGGAGGTTAGGTTTCCCTAATCTTGAGGGAACTCAAGATACAAAAATGTATCTTGGTTGTGGATAGATATTTCATGCCATCTATGTCTACACAGTCAGGCCTACCAACCCCCACTAATGTGGTGAACATAAAGATGCATCTATGGTAAAACATAGATGTGTTTACATTCATGAGTCTTATGTGGAAATTCTAAGTAATTTTTTCAAAAAAAATCTATGTAACATGGGTCACATGTTCATGCCCCATGTGCCAAGGAGGTTAGGTTTCCCTAATCTTTAGGGCACTCAAGATAAAAAAATGCATCTTGGTTGTGGATAGATATTCCATGCCATTTGTGTCTACATAGTCATGCCTACCAAGCCCTACTAATGTGGTGAACATAAAGACACATCTATGGTAAAACATAGATGTGAATTAACAACTTCCATGCCTGTAAGACCAATTAGACCCTACCACATGAACATGTCTTATGTCTACACATGGGAGAAAGGTTACATTCCAAAGTGTAATGACCATTCCCCATAAAAATATTTATAAATTAAACACCCAAATAACTTATGCCATTGCTTCCATTTATTTCTTATTCCTCATGCACTTTAAAGTTTCAACCCTTCATAATTTTCACCCATAAAGACATATTTTCCCCAAACTATAGTTAAACTCTTCATATCTTTAAATAATTCACATTGGTGTGGTTTCAATGGTTTTTTCATTATTTTCTAGAACTTACTCAAATGGATATTTTTATTTCCTCAAAATTTAAGTTTTTCACCTCCTTCACCTATTAGGTAGTCTAGAGGATCAAAGAGCATATTCATGACCACTATAGCTTATCTTTACAACTGCACAAACATTAAATGCCTTCTAATTCATGTAGGAATTTCTAATATCTCAATAAAGAGACCTTATAGATGACCAAGTTGGTAAATATGAAGTATAAATGCATGGGTTATGAGCTCATGTTAGTGTTATAAAGTGATATCCCCAAAATTGGTGATTCATAAATCTAACATGTGGACTTGGAAGAATTCCACAGAAGGATTAATGTGGAAGAATAGAACTCTATAAATATTTGATTCTCTAAAATAGGTTTGATCAAAGTAGATAGTTCTTCCATTTTAGTGTTATTTTTATAAATAGTGTTTGCTTATTCACAACACTATGATCCTCAAACTAGATAAATAAGATCGATTGGATGTTCTTTATTATCCAAACTAGATGGTATAGCTTGTTATGATCCACACTTAAATATTTATAAATAATCTAGAATATAATGTATATCAACACAACATAATAGATATTGGTGGGCCAAGATGCCCAAATACTCAATAAATACATAAATAGAATACCCTTAAGGTAGGGTAACACCATACAATACTCCTTTAAGAAAGAATAACTTCACAATGTCTCTTTGAGGGGACAACCTCTAATATCCTCTTATAATAGAAGACTTAATGATTACTTGATACCTTTATAATGATAATAATCTCCTTTATATATATATATATATATATATATATATATATATATATATATATATATATATATATATATATATATATATATATATATATATATATATATATATATATATATATATATCTAACTAACTAACAATGGATGGGCAACCTATTAATCTCAATGTAGGTTGACCATTACCCGATACACTAATTACAAAATTTACTACATTATCCTAATATATTGGACCCATATAACTAACTAAAGGGGATGTGTGTCACATGTTGGCATCTCTATTAAACCATATACATTAATATATCATGTCCTTATATATATATAGTATTACTTCCCTCGACATTTTTCATCCCTAAACCATAGGAAAAAACCAAATAATGAGTGTGCTTCAAATCATTACATACATGTCTCCAATCTCAATCATCTAGCCATCCATATGTGATCTTGGTAGGTTATATCTCTCCACTGTTATTTCTAAATTCCCTTGTGCTCCTCTAATTCCATCCATGATCATAATCATACTGATTTGGTGTCTATGCATAATTATTCCTCTTATGATTCCATGTACCATATTCCACTGCACTACTATGATTCCATCCATGACCATAGTAGGTATTATTTAACTTTCATACATAGCCATAGTTATTAAAACTCTAATTTATTATATAGATAAAGTGCTTATTATTATGACACTCCCTCACATGGCTCCATGATTGTTTCCTCTCATGATGATGTGGGTGTCTATATACCTCAATGTTTTTTGATATTTTAACCTTATCAACATTTTATTCTACCTCTTCCACCTTTTACTTTGGTAGTTCCTTTGTCTCTTGAGTAGATTAAGTGTTTTTATTTGATTGTATTATTTCTTCATCTATGTATTCATATTAATCTTTCACATGCTCTTCATCACCTATTTTAATCTTATCCTTATGATTTACCTTGACTGTTATTGGTGCCTTTCCCACTATGATATCTTATAAAGTGACATTCTTTTATCTATACCAAAACTTCATGAACTTCTTCTAAACATTAATATTTAGTATTACCAAAGTCTCTAACCATGGATATCTAAGAACTATATCCATATCATCCATATCTAAAGCATAAAAATCTGAATGCAAAACATATTTTTCCATAATAAGTTTCAAATTTTTAAACACTCAAATATTATTACCATCTACTTGAACCTCTTTGATATTCTTTGATTGAACATGTAGATGTTTTTCCACATTGATGTTGATGAAATTATATTTTTTGGTAGGGTTTATAGACACAACCTTCTTCTTTTGAATGTATCCATGAAATTGAAAAATTGACTCAGACTTTTTTAGAGTCAAATTATTTGAACCCTCATCATCATCATCATCATCATCATCATCATCATCATCATCATCATCATCATCTTCTTCTTCTTCTTCTTCTTCTTCTTCTTCTTCTTCTTCTTCTTCTTCTTCTTCTTCTTCTTCTTCTTCTTCTTCTTCTTCATCACTTGCATCTTCTTCCTCATTATCATTATTTTCTTCCTCTTCTTCATCATTTTTTAATTTTATATCCCATTGATCTAGGAAGGCCTATTCCATTTTTTCCCATGAAGAATACTTTTGTGTGAAGCTCAACTAATTAAACCAATGTTGTGTAGGCCCAGACAAAGAAATAGATAATTGTGTTTGCCACAAAATTGTTTGAGTATTATTATCCTTAAAAAGGATCCACCATTATTTATCATCAATATCATCCTCCCCTAAAAATAATTGAAACTTCATGATCCACAAAAAAACTAGGGTTCATGAAACCCTAAAATTTCAATAACTCATTCAAAACTAATCAAAATAGTCCCATATTTTGACTGTAGCTTCGTATTATTATATTAGAACTCTAGTAACAATTTTGTGAAAAAAATCCACAAAATTTGGTCTATATAATGAATATATTAAAAAACATAAAATTTTAATAAATCACTCCAAAAATATCAAAAAAATCTAAAATTTCCTATGTAGCTTTCTTGTATTAGGATACAACATTACTAAAACTTTCACAAAAAAAATCCTTATATTTTAGAAGATATGATTAAATGAGTATAAAACCTAAAATATTAATAACACCCTCAAAACTGATTAAAAAATCTATTTACTTATACTTCCTTGAAATATTATTCATATCCATTAAAAAAATTATGCAAAATTCTCGATGGATTGAAAGATATTAATGATTGAAAAGAACTAGGGTTTCGCTCCACACAAATTACCCAAATAGAAGTTTTGATACCACTTGTTATGATACACACTTATAATATTTAAAAATAATGTAAAATATAATGTATATCAACACAAAACAATAGATATTGGTGGACCAAGATGCCCAAATACTTAATATATGCATAAATAGAATACCCTTAAGGTAGGGCAAATACTCCTTTAGGAAGGAATAACTCCACAATATCTCTTTGAGGGGACAACCTCCAATATCCTCTTATAATAGAAGACTCAATGCTTAATTTATACCTTTACAATGATAATCATCTCCTTTATATATACCTCTATCTAACTAACAATGGATGGGTAACCTATTAATCCCAATGTAGGCCAACCATTGCCCAATACACTAATTCCACAAGTTACTCCATTATCCTAATATATTAGACCCATATAACTAACTAAAGGGGATGTGTGACATATGTTGTCATCTCCATTAACGCATATACATTAATATATCATGTCCCTAGATACATAGCACTATTGACATAACTTTATAGATCATAGTCAAGGAGACTTATGCAAGAATTAGTGTGAAATTTGAGCAACATTATTGGGACAAAAAACCAAATAATCACCTTCATAATATCAGTAATGGATCATTGAATAAAAAATTAAAAATATCCCTCTAAGATCTTGAAAAAATTCTTTTGATTGAATTTAAAAGAGTTGTCTAACATGGTAACTCTCCTTAATCATGCAGTCGATAATAGGACCACCATAGATTTCCACCCATGGATTTTCATGGCCATGAACATCATCTACACTAGGAAATAATACATATATTTGGGTGATTTGATCCATGATTCTCTTCACTAGAAACTAATTAATTTAGAAAAAACCAAGTAGTTTTACATGACATCATACTTGGTATATTTATTATCCTCCTCAAAATTATACCCTAGCCTCACTTAGCTAGACAACACTAACTCATCCACAAGGGTGTATAAATTCTATTCTTAGTTGAGCCTTAGTAGAGAAAAAATAATTTTATATGGGTTAAGAATTATTTCAAAATAAGAGTGGTACATGCTTTGGTTGAATATTGGGGAAGGAGGATTTCAGATGAAGCATCCAATCTAATTTCACCATGTGGGAACTACTTCATTTAGTTTTATAAATTCTCCTAATTAAGTGTTAGAGGATTTAAAGGTTGTGATTTTTAGCTTCCAAGATATGAAAATAATAAAATAATATTTATTGAATTATGTAGACAATTAGCTTTAGTGCTTAAATACTACCAATAAATCTTTGATTGTTCAATTCATGATTCATTCTCATATAAGCCAAGTTTCTTTTGATAGTTGTGTTTTTATGCAAACTCACCTCAAAATTGATCCTTACTACAAACATCACCCACATATAGAGGACTATTGGGTATATTTTTTTGATGAATATGAGGTTTTGAGATGTGACTACAGAAAAATGAGTTTGGATCAAATCAAATTTATCATTGATACATGGGTACTATAAGGTATGGTCGACTATGGAAGTGAACTATTTAATTTAGTATAAACTAAAATAATCATGGTTGTACCATTGAATATAATAAATTTGTCTACTATAGAACTAACATTTTTAAAAATAAGTACTAAGATAGTATTAGACTGATCCATATGATGTTTCAATACCAAGATCATGAAATTCACCAATGTGGGTAGCTCTAAGAGATCTAAAGCTTTAACACTAGTAAAACATGCCCCTATCTAGCCATAATAACACATGGAAAAGGAAGTTCTATCATTTTCTCTTAGTCTTTAGCCACTTTAATAGGTGATGGAGATGATGAAGACATTAAGAATCATAAATAACCAAGCAAGAATTATGGAGAAGGCTCTATGGTTGGGAAGAAGCTACAAGCTAAAAAATTCAATACTAATATAATCATCCTCCCCCTCAGAAACACATCTATAATTATTGACAACACTACCTAATATAATATTGCCTCTGGTTAAAGAGCAATCCAACATGAAACTACTAGTGATGTTGCCATTCTATTAGTCCAAGTTTAATAATCTCCTTCTCCTATAGCTTCCCTACCAAGTGCTCCTCTACTATTGTATTCACCTCTAAGGAAAGATACACCACCACTTCCAAGTTTCCTGATTGGTGAGCCTCATCTAAAAAATATTTCAATGTATGCATCCCATACTAAGTAATAAGAAAAAATTGGTAAAGGTAAAGCTACGTGATTTTGATGTTGCAGCTAGCCTAATCAAGACTCCTCCTAAGAAATAAAAACTACATCAAGATTGGTTTCAGACTTGTTTAGATCTCAATTTATAGATTTTACTATCCAAATGTCAAAAAAATGAAGAGGGTATGACCATGATAGACTATACCCTAAAAATAATATCATTAGGAGTGGAAATCAGGGATAGTGAGTCTATAATATTTGGGAAACCACAAAGTAGATTATCAAAAAAATAGAACAAGATGAGATTTACTAAGGAGAAATTAAAATATAAAGTTTTGAATTTGGTAGGATATGTCATTTATCTCTTTAATCTAGTCTAAGAACCAACATCTCCCTACATGGAGGCTCCTAACCAAGTTCCCAATATCGGTAAGGAAGCAATAGCAACCATAAGCATGCATAATAGTTATGGTAAACTCTCTAAACTTGGGTTGAGAAATCTTAATGTATGGAATGAAGTACATTAAATAAATAATCAAATTTAATGAAATGTTTGACTTGGAGTGGGTAAAATTTTATCAACAAATCTAGTGCCATGACAAGGAACTAAATTTATGGGAAAATGTGAAAGGAAATGTAGAATAAATTACTGCGATTGATACATACTTGATGGTTAAGGATAGAATTTTTAATGAAAGAAAAGATGATGCCTCTTATAAATGGTTGTAATACATTATTTATAATAATCAAATTCTAAAAAAATATATAGGAGATATGAAAGAACAAGTCTAGATTGGAAGGGAGAGAAAAGAATAAATCCCTTATAATTTTACAATCTTGCATTTTGATATGCTTAAGGAAGATGGAATCAATCAGTATATAGTAAAGGAGATTAAAAAAATTTACAAAAAAAAAAAAAATTGATGATGATTTATTGAAGGATATTTCCTTTAATGTTGCCTCAATGATGATGCTCAATGAGATCCATGCCTCACTTGAGGAAATGAACAACCAACTGACTAAATTCTTGGAAGTTCCAAATGAAATGATACTAGTATATAATAGATGGTTAACATGTTATATAAATGTGGTAGTTTCTAAGGTAAATTTAATATTTTAAGAAGTGAATAAGTTCATAATATACAAAGTATCCAAAGACAAGGAGAAATCCATTGGTTCAATAGATTCCCTACCTCTAGGTTCATCTAAAGCAATTTATACTCTAGGAAAATCTTCTTAGAGTGCTCAAAGTTTCCTTTCTATCCTCATTTTTTATATTTTGAGAAAGTTTCATTTTTATTTTTTATAAATTTTAATATTCATGAAAAATAGAAAAGAACAAAAGTTTAAGTACCAAAGCTCACAATAGAATGTGAAGGGTTAGCCCATTCCCTCCTATATTATAAATAGGAGAAATGGTTATTCTACAAGGGTTATTATATGATCATTGTAATTATTATTGAAAGGAAATGGGAAAGAAACCTTATGTTCATTCTTCCAATGAGGAACATAAGGAAATTTTTTAACTTTGTTTCTAGTATTTTCTTTGTGGATGTGTGTTTTTATTAGGTTAATGCATATCTCTCGACTCTTAAGTAGTACTTATTTTACTATAAAACTAGTATATTAATTTTTTACAATTCCTTTTTGACATTCATAGGATGAAATTTTCATTTTATCATCCATGCATGACCCTTTGGTTTCCTTCTCTTTGTTTTTTATTTTTTGATTGAAAGCAGTTAAACCCAACACTCTATTCAACCTAGAAATATTTTAAGTTGGTCCATTTTGTGTTTTTATTTTTTTCAATAAAGGTAATATCCATTTTGAATAGAGGATATAATTTTCATCTCCATTACTATTATTAAATTAAAGATTTTTCAAAGTGCCAAATATTTCACTAATAGTTTTTTATGCCCACCATAGAGCATGTATGATTATTTCCATGCTACCCTCTCATCCTATCACTTAGTGTGAAAATTTGTTTTATATATAAATTCAACATTGATATATAAAAACCTTTATTTTTTATTGTGAAAAATTTCTTTGACATCCTAGATATAAATAAATACATAAGGTGTTGTAGAAAAATAGTTTTTTTGGCCCATTATTTGACTTACAAGAACAGTCTAATTTCATGCTTTCTTCTAAGTGTATAAATAAGTTAAAACCTCTAAATAAATCATTTTTATTGTGTAACATATTGGTTCAAATTGAAATATACTTCAAAAACTTGGTAGTTACACCTATACCATGGGGTCCTCACATTGGGCCATTGACCCTAGGTACTCAGCTTCATGAGTTACTGAGAGTTAAAAGTAAAATTTTATTAATTTTACCAATGATGGTAAATAACATATTTATGAGTACATAAAATATTTATTTTCTACTTGTGGCATTTTGGGTGTGGAACATGAATATGTATCAGTCATATTATTCATGGAAACATTGGTTGAGGGAGCAACAAGATGGTTTCATCATCTACTAGTTGATTCTATCCCAAATCAGAAGATGATGAGAAATAAATTCTAAGAAATATTCAAACCAACCAAAGATGAAAATTCCTTCAATTTTATCCAATAAATAAATAACCTCTTGAACCCATGAGAGATTTCATTACTTGATTCAATAAGTTAATACAGAAGATTATAATGACTACCATGCCTTCCATATAAAATTAGAAGTGATTGTAATTGAATGCACAATTACCTAAAGTTAGTTTCTTCCTTCAAATAAACCACCCAAATTTTTTGTAAATATCATAAACTCAATCTATGTAAATAGAAGATGATATGATCATGGTCAAAAAGCTTTAAAAGGTTTCATTCAAAAGTAAATAATAGACTATAGCATATCCTTTGTTTCAAATGTTATAAAATGATATATTATCCTTGAAGAATAAATTCATAAAACTCATCAATATTCCCCATATTATGAGATACCTAGGAGACCATTTATTCCACATCATGTCAATTTTCATCCTAGACACATTATTTGAACTCCTCAACTAACTATCGGATCATCTCCTACACAAATTCATTTTTCATGTATATTTCATGATATTAATGATCATGATGGTTATAACTACCCATAAATGGTAAGGATGTTTTAATTGTGCACCATTGAATAACCACCAAAGAATGTGTTTGGGCACCTCTCATCCTAAAATTCAAGAACCTAATGGTGACTCCACTCTAGGATATCATGAATATGAACTCAATTGTGATGACCATGATGATAAAGTTGAATATATGAATAGTCATTCATATTTTGTATTCACTAGAGCTCAAAATGATAAGTTTAAAATAATGGAAAATAATAAATATTCTAACAAGAAAAGGGTTGAATAAGCTCCTAAATACATAAACACTTCTGATTTTGTTCTCCTTAGAAGTACTTTATTACCAATTCTTACAAAGGATAAACATCCTAATAAAATGGAAAGTTATTTATTTCCCCCTAATGTCTCCACCTCCTAAGTTTTTTTATCATTAGATTACTCATTTTAAAAATATTACAAAGGATAAACATCATAAGAATGGAAAGTTATTTGTTTCCCCCTAACATCTCCACTAATGATGAATCAAATTTTTTCTGTTCATCTTCCTTTGATATCAATGATCACATGAATAAAACCAAGGTCTATCTTTCCCAAACTAAATAAATTAAGTCAAATCCTAATTATTTAGATATATTGATTAAATTTATTAGAGGTGAAGGCTCTAACACATCTCTTCATGGAGCTCAAATTATATTGGTTGATTCTACTTTTTAGAATAACATAGTTTTCTTTATTCAAAGTAATGAAAGACCTGAGACATTTTATGTTTTGCTCTTCATTTGGGACTTTTGATTAAATAATTACATAATTTATTCAAAACATTTAGATAAATGATGCCAACTAGAGCATCACATGCCTTAGGGATAAAAATCACCAAAAATTTTGGTTTTAGTTTCAACATAGAAGCAAAAAAATTTCCTTTGATTGGAAAAATAAAATATGCTTAGGTATCCCTAACAAAATTTCCACATAAGAGAGTCAAAATTATTATTATAGTGTTATAAATCCATTGAAATTTTAGAATAATACTTAGTATGACCTTATGTAAATACTTTAAGGTTGATATTTTATTGGAATGGTCACAGACTATCATTCCTATAAAGGGATTCAATGAAAATTTGTTACTAGAAACAAATACTAAACATGTACATAAAATTAAAATTATCCTTGAGTAAATATTTTTTATGAATAAACAAGCCCTACCAACATGATGATGAATGAAAAATACCTATATCTTATTAATCTCATTGAAGGTGATATGTCATGTCCCCTTTTCAATTGACATGTTCTGAGTTCATGGTTAGCCTATTATGCGACCTTCGTAGGCTAATAAGATGGATAGAGGGTCATACTGGAGCTTGGCTCAACTTTGATTCATAGGATTTCTACATTTGATTTTCATTCAGGGTATTTCAGACACATTTGGCCTGAGCTCCTACTTTTTAGGGATATTTGATATGCAGCGGAGCACCTTTATTATGGTATGGTTATGTGCAAAATCACTCCCTGATTCACTAGCTTCGATCGGTTCGTGGATCTGACATGTATTGAGGGAGATATTAATATTTGATTGATTTAATCAAATATTAATTATTTAGCCTAATTTTAATTAGAAACCCTAATTCTAATTTAAGAAACCCTAATTAGGGCAAGCATATCTTTTTGAGGGTATAAGGGTTTCTCATGGAGGCCATTGTTCATTATGCTATTGATTATTGATATTGATTTTGAGAATTTCTTCTGTGAAGACTGAGCCTAGGGTTCAAGGATTCCATCTGCATTGGAGAATGTTCCCTCTTCAGTGTGTGTAATTAAGAGGCTGTGGAATATCAGCTGATCTATTGCCAAAGTGAGAGATAGCTTCATCCAGAAGTTATCACAGAATTTCAAGTTTGAGAGATAACTTCACACAAAAGTTATTACAGATATTCCAGGTATTTCTTTATTCTTGTTTAGATTCAATAAATTATATAGCTAGAGATCTTCTGTGCTAGAAACGTATATTTTCAGATCAGGGGTTGAAAACAGGGAAGCTTGCTTAATTGGTGGCCGTACAAAGTCCGTACAGGTCCGTACAGATCAACTCAGGAATCGACCTCGGCAAATAGAGGGTTTCTAGTGACCGACATCGGTCGACTGAAGACCGACGTGGGTAGAAAGCTGACCTGCAGTGACCGATGTCTGCAGTTTATCGATCGATGCCGGTGACTGTGTGTTCGACACAGCAGGCCGAGACCTTCCAGAATTCAATTTTCACTTCCAGTTTTGATAAGCCAGGGTTTTTAAGACTGTATTTCACATTTATATGCATGAGAAAGGATTGCAATTGTAATAGTTTAGAAGGACAAGTGATAAGATTTGTAATTTGCTATTAAGAGACTATATTATTATGATCATTCTGAATTTATTCAACCGAAGTTATATCTTGTTCAAAGTTTTTTGTGTTGCTATATTTCCTATTTTGGAGGGGATATTATAGTGGTATCAGAGCTAAATTCTACCAGCCTGAGGGTGTATAGATCTTATGTAGCCACAAGAGTTGGGACCACACAAGTATAACACATGCAGCCGAGCCTTGCTTGAAGGTACTCAGGTGTTAGATCAGCCACCGACCATCATGAGTGACAGACGTGAGGGCAGCCCACCCAGGGGCCACAGGTATGATGTTGATCAGGGCACTAGAGAATTTCAGCATGCTATGATGACAAGCCAACAGCAGATGGCTCAGACACTACAGGCACTTATGACTATGATAGAGAGAATGAACACACCTGATGGATAGAATGGGGACCAAAGAGATGACAGGAGTGTTACGGTTAATTAGAGGCCACAGCAGACTCACTCTAGAATAGCTGATAGACCTACATGTCCTACTTTTGTTCAAGAAGAACCAGAGGCACCAGCAGAGGAAGCAGGGAATAACCCATTTGTAGATGTTTACATGGCTGAAAATGATGAGTGGGACTTATTACCTCTTCATGTCCAAGAGAGGATGACCTTTGATCATTTTGTCAATCTTAGGAGAGAGCACTACAGATTGGTTAGACAGGACAGGAAGCCTAGAGTTCAATTCAGTGAGCTGCAGAAGGCTACTGGTAAGCTTTCTTTGACTACTTTTGACAGCAGCGGTAAGATGACAGCTCAAGCTTGGGTTCATAAGCTTGACACCTTTTTGGCATTGAGACCAATGTCAGAGATAGATGCCATCAAATACGCCACTTTGCACTTGGATGGAGTAGCACATGATTGGTGGTACCATGGTATGGTAACACTTTAGCATAATCAGGTAATAGAGTACCAGGACTTTGTGGATAGATTGGTTGAGCAGTTTGACAAGAAAGATACTGAGGTTTACTTTCGAGATCTGGCACAATTGAGACAAACAGGTAACTTGGAGTCCTTCATTGGTGAGTTTCAGAGATTGGCAGTCATGGTGCCCAATATTTCAGAGCGTAGATTGGTAGTTCTCTTCATAGAGGGATTGTCAGAGCCATTGAGAGGTTGGATCAAAGCCTTTGATCCTCCTTCTTTACAAGTAGCTATGAATAAGGCACGAAGTATGGAGATGGCAGCCCCATCCAATAAATTTAACTCCAGAGGTGTTTCTTCGTCTAGAGACCATAAGCACTCCCACGGGGATACAGAGAGACCAGATTTTAACATAGATAAATCCGGGGTTAAAATGATTCAAAAGCCAATCCGGCAGCACCACCTTTGGATCGTGAGGTGCTTAATGATTTACGTAGGAAGAAGCTTTGCTTCTACTGCAAAGGACCATATGATATCCATCACGATTGTCCTTTGAGGCCTAAGGGCAAGGCGAATCGTATGATGTGGGTATACTATGAGGATTCAGATTCTGAGGATTCCGAGCAGCAAAATAGTTCTAAGGGGGTAGAGGTAGAGGCTTCAAGGCCTAATGTAGAAGTAGAGTTAGAGCTTCACATTCAGGAGGCACTCCTATCCAGTATTCAGTCAGATGAGTCATTCAGACTCCGTGGAGTTTTGGCAGGGCAGAAGGTTATCACCCTTCTTGATACAGGGGCCACACATAATTTCATAGATGCTAGATTTGTGGAGAAGAGTGGACTCACTACCATAGATTTTGAGGGCATCAGTGTTAAGGTAGCTGATGGTCACACTCTTAAGTGTGAGCGTATGATTAGAGACCTCCCATTGCGCTTGAACAACTATGAGTTCAAGGTTGATTATTATGTGGTAAATATGGGGGATATAGACTTAGTCTTGGGTATGAAGTGGCTTCATTCATTTGAGGAAGTTACCCTTTGTCTCAAGGACATGGAGGTTCTCTTTAATGTTGATGGGATGACACATATTCTTAAGGCAATACGGGGCAACAGCTTCAGATATATGTTTTTTCATCAGATGGAGGTACCTATACCACATAACATGATAGAGGGTGATGACGAGAGCACATTGGCACCAACACAGGAGAGGTATGAGGATGAGCTTGGTCTTGAGGTGAGTTCAGTTTAGGAGTTGTCACATGTGGTGAGGACTCAACTTTTTGTTACAGTCGGGACACAGGTTGATGATGATATGACTATGTCTAGCCTTCACAATCCAGTTTTAGATATTATTCAAGTACGGAGTTTGCTTGCTGATTTTCATTTATGGATTGGATGTTGGGGTGCTTATCTTAGTACTAGAGATGATGTGACACCATTACATGAGAGTTGGGATGGACATGGCATGGGGGTCGTGTTAATTGATAGTGGTGGAGATCAAAACTATATTTGGGATCCAGGTGGATTGATTGATTTGTCATTCAGTAATTGCTTGAGGGCAAGTAATTCCAGGAGGGGCAGATTGTCATGTCCCCTTTTCAATTGACATGTTTTGAGTTCATGGTTAGCCTATTATGCGACCTTCGTAGGCTAATAAGATGGATAGAGGTTCATAATGGAGCTTGGCTCGACTTTGATTCACAGGATTTCTACATTTGATTTTCATTCAGGGTATTTCAAACACATTTGGCCTGAGCTCCTACTTTTTAGGGATATTTGATATGCAGCGGAGCACCTTTATTATGGTATGGTTATGTGCAGAATCAATCCCTGATTCACTAGCTTCGATCGGTTCGTGGATCCGACATGTATTGAGGGAGATATTAATATTTGATTGATTTAATCAAATATTAATTATTTAGCCTAATTTTAATTAGAAACCCTAATTCTAATTTAAGAAACCCTAATTAGGGCAAGCATATCTTTTTGAGGGTATAAGGGTTTCTCATGGAGGCCATTGTTCATTATGCTATTGATTATTGATATTGATTTTGAGAATTTCTTCTGTGAAGACTGAGCCTAGGGTTCAAGGATTCCATCTGCATTGGAGAACGTTCCCTCTTCAGTGTGTGCAATTAAGAGGCTGTGGAATATCAGCTGATCTATTGCCAAAGTGAGAGATAGCTTCATCCAGAAGTTATCACAGAATTTCAAGTTTGAGAGATAACTTCACACAGAAGTTATTACAGATATTCCAGGTATTTCTTTATTCTTGTTTAGATTCAATAAATTATATAGCTAGAGATCTTCTGTGCTAGAAACGTATATTTTCAGATTAGGGGTTGAAAACAGGGAAGCTTGCTTAATTAGCGGCTGTACAAAGTCCGTACAGGTCCGTATAGATCAACTCAAGAACCGACCTCGGCAGACAGAGGGTTTCCAGTGACCGACATTGGTCGACTGAAGACCGACGTGGGCAGAAAGCCGACTTGCAGTGACCGACGTCGGCAGTTTATCGACCGACGCCGATGACTATGTGTTCGACACAGCAGGCCGAGACCTTCCAGAATTCAATTTTCACTTCCAGTTTTGATAAGCCAGGGTTTTTAAGACTGTATTTCACATTTATATGCATGAGAAAGGACTGCAATTGTAATAGTTTAGAAGGACAAGTGATAAGATTTGTAATTTGCTATTAAGAGACTATATTATTGTGATCATTCTGAATTTATTCAACCGAAGTTATATCTTGTTCAAAGTTTTTTGTGTTGCTATATTTCCTATTTTGGAGGGGATATTACATGATAAAAATGATGTTTGGACCATAGAATTTTATCAAAGTTGTTCAACTGTAGGTTCAAGTGTTAGAGTAGGATTGATTTCCCCATAAAAGGACTTATTTCACTTTTCAAATAAATTCAAATTCAAATGCACCATTAATATAAGTACAAAGCATTAATTCTAAGATTTCAAGTGGTAGAGGAAATGGGTATTCAAATATAAAATCCAAAGGAAATGTTGAGTTAATTTTGAAACATGTACAAGGTCAATACCAAGTAAAAAATTAAAAGATAAATCCCTAAACAAACAAGATTTGGGACCGCATTGAAGCTTTCAAATATTTTTCCATTTTTACTATCCCAATATCTAAATCCTTTTTAAGAAAATTTCAAAGTTGTTACCCAAGAAATATCTGAATCCTTTTTAATTAATATCCAGATATCAATAAAGATTGGTATATCATTGAAATGGTATACCGTTAAATTGTCCCATATAACTCAAAACAATGGAAAGTATTCAACAATGATTATTAGATCATTGATTTCTTATATGAAAGGGATAACTTTAAAAATTTGTATTTTGAAGGAAGCCTAACAACCTATAGAGAATCTTCCTCACTAGAGAAAAAGGATGTGGAGATTGAAGAATGATCTAATGTTGAAGGTAATTAATCAAATGGTAAAAACATCCAAGTAAAATGGAATAAAATACTGAAAGTTTTGGTTTTTCTAGAATAAATATCGATAAGCATGATAGGTACATAAAAAGGAAAATTCAAAAGAATCCTTGAGGGTCAATTGAATTTGAAAGAGTAAACATTGGTATAGAGGAAGAGTTGTGATATGTAAAAATTAGAAAATGTTATTCTAAAGAATAACACGAGTTTCATAGCTTTGTTAAAATTATATATAGATATTTTCACATGGTGTTGTGTTGATATCAAATGTTTCAATCCCAAAATTATGCAAAAAATCCTTCCTTTGAAGCTGATTATAAACCCATTTTATAAAAAAAATTGACATTACAATCCCAAGATTGTAAGGACCATCTATAAATAAATAAAGAAAACTTTGGTTACAAGAATCATCTTCCATATTCATCACTCTACATGGGTGGCTAAAATTATGTTAGTGTGGAAGAATAATAGAGATGTTAGAATTTGTGTTGACTTACATAATTTGAATTATGCCTCACTCAAAGATAATTACCCTTTACCAATCATGGATCACATTTTTCAAACTATCATAGGTTCAAAGATGATGTCCATGCTCGATGGTTTCTTTGGGTATAACCAAGTGAAATTTTCTCTATAAGATTAATAAAAAATAACACTTACCACCCCTTTGGGAACATTTTCATATAGGAGAATGACATTTAGTCTTATCAATGTAGGTACTAATTTCTAAAAATCAATGGACTTGGATTTCAGTGATATAAAGAATAAATTCATAGTAATATACTTTCATGACCCCATAATATTTTCAAATAAAATAGAGGAACAATATGAACATCTAAAAATGGTTTTCGAGAGGTACCATGCACATGGCATATCATTGAATCCAAAAAAGTCCATCTTTATCATAATTGAAGGCAAAATCCTAGAACATGTGGTTTCTAAAGAAGGTACTAATATTAATCTGGAGAGGGTAATGGCAATATAGAAAGTGTCTTTGTCTACTATCAAACTTGGCATGCACTCATGCTTTGGCAATGTAAACTTTCACAGAAGATTTATTCCTATTTTTATTGATCTAATAATACATATTGTTCAAATGATGAGATGAAAAAACTCTTTCAAATAAAATGATGATAGGAATAGATATTTAAATGTGATCAAGGAAACCATTGCCAAAACACCTATTTTGACTTGTCCAAATTTTTAGAATTTTTTCATTACATACTATTATTCTATTGAATATACATTTTTAGCTATCCTGGTATAAAAATGAATAAGGCATTGAATCTCTAATTTTTTCCATGATATATCTAATAAACTATCATGAGATCGAGTATTCCTTAATCGATAAGCATGTTATGTTATGGTCAAAGTTGTAAAACATTTGAGGTTTTATATCTTTAACTCCCACAAAAATGTGATGGTCCTAGATCTAACTGTCAAATCAATTTTGACTCAATAGAAACTCAGATTAAAGATATGAGGATGGATTTATAGTGTAAAATAATATGATTTGGATATCAAACCCCCTGATTTGGTGTGAGGACAAGGTATTTTTTAGTTGATTGTTGAATGTGCTAATTCGTAAAGAGAAGAGAAAACAAATAAGCTACCACTTGTGGTTTTTTTAAAATCTCTCAAGGATGGTATTTTTATATTACATACTTCCTATCATATAGATAATTTCCTACACATTTAATTCACAAATAGAAATGGACACTCAAATTAAGGGTAACTAAATATGTAATTTGGGATAACACTTTTCAAAAAATTCTTGGATGGTACCTTCTTGAGATGTGTGGATAAAGAATAGCAAAATAAATTTTTGGAAGCTTTCCATGATCAACCATGTGGTGGAAACTTTTTGTTTTTGTTACAACTTTCAAAATCCTACCAACTAATTACTATTGTCCACCATTTTTCAAGGAACAAAATAATGGGTTTCAAAATGTAATGCTTTGCCAATACTTTGTTGGATAGCATAAACTTTCATCATTACCCCTCTACCCTATGGTAATTGAAGAACCTTTTTAGTAATGGGGTTTGGATTTCATAAGAGTCTTGAATCCACATTCCAAAATGGGAAATACTCATGTTCTGAAAATAAATAATTACTTCAAAAAGTGGGTAGAATCAATTCTAGTAAGGTCTACCACTTCTGAGGTTGTTTTTAATTTCATCAAACAAAACATATTGGTCAAATTTGGGGTTTTAAAAATATTTTCATGGATAATGCTTTGAATTTTTTTTTGGATAAACTTATTGGATTCTAATATGGATATGGGATCTTAGTATCATGTTATTCTAATTATTACCCTTAGGGTAATGGTCAATTAGAATCTAGAAACAGGAGCATCACTACTATTGTTCATAAACTATTTGATGATAATCAAAGGAATTGGCACAATGAACTACATGACACTTTATGGGATGATCAATTAACCCCTAAAATATATTTTAATGTCTCATTTACTAATATTTTATAAATTATATGTAATTATTCCCATTTGTTTATAGTTTCTAGCTCTACAACTGGCTCAAGTTGTAAAGGATGACCAATTTAAGGATACATTAAAGAAGAGGATCATGTATGTGACCATATTGGAGAAAGATTAAGTGATCATAATGTATAGGATCATAGCTCATTAAAAAAATGGAGTGTTTAATTAGAAAGTAAGATAACAGTATTTCTAAGTTGCATAGTTGGTCCTCCTTTGGGACAAAAGAAGAGAACCCAATGGAAGTCATGTAAATTTTGAATCCCTATGGATGGGGCACTTTTAGATCCTCTATTTTTATGGTGAGAACACATACTAATTGGAATTTTTAGGTGAAAATCACCTTATGTTATGATATTATGGGAAATATTTGAATCACTATTAATAGTGAAGGTAAGTTATCACCTACCATTCCCCTTAGGTGATTTAGGTTTGGGTTGTGTGTTTCCTTTACTATTGTGTGTTGTGTATTTTTTATTTATATTGTGTGTTTACTTTTATATCATGCTTTCATGTTTCATTTTTCATTACAATTATTTTGAGAAGACTCCTTAACCTAATGGATATAACACTAGATCTTGAAATCAGAGATTATGAGAGTTCATTGTTTTTACTTTTGTAAGTCTTTATCCCAAGCCTAGCTAGTTATTATTTCCAAAATTTGGTAAGTCAAAATTTTACACAAATTTTACCAAAATTTTCCACAAATATAATAACAAAAAATAATTCTAATTTAAGTCATGAGTCTGTTTAAGTGCAAATAAAGTTGAAAAACTAAATCACAGAGTGTGTTTTTAGTCATGAGTCTTAGGTGAAAAATCTAGGTAAATTTTCAAAAATGATTCTAAGTAACATGGACTCCATTTTTTCATATTATGCATTAAAGAGGATAGTCTTTCCTAACCTCTAGGGTGAATGGGACATGAAAATGTGTCGCAATAATAGACCATAATTTTACATCATTATCTCCATGTGGTCAAGCCCACCCAACCTCATAGACATCATACATGTAAATATGCATCTATAGAGAAACATATATGCATATTCACGTCCACAGCCCCTATGAGGCTGGTGGAACTTTCTACATGTGCATGCATTATACACATGTGGGGAAGGTATATAGAAATTCAAACCAACCATTCCCACTAAAACACTTTATAAATTCAATGCCCAACTCATTTGTGCCATTACTTCCATTCATCTCTAGTTCTTCAAGCATTTCAAAGTTGTGAGCCTTCATCATTTTCACACATCAAGATGTATTTTTTCCAAACCATAGTCAAACTATTCATATCTAGGATTACTTCACATTAGTGTATTTTTTAATGGTTATAGCAAGCATTTATAATAGTTTTTACTCATAGGGAGATTTTTAGTTCCTCGGGCACTTCAAAGTTTTGGGTTTTCACCTACTTCACCTTTTAGGTAGTCTAGAGGATTAGAGATAAATTTGATGACCATTATATCTTGCTCTATGAAACTATACAAACATTTTGTACCTCCTAATTCATGCAATAATTTTCAAGATATTTCTAAAGTTTCCTTATAGATCATCAAGTTATCAAAGATGAAGTATAAATACATGAGTTATGAGCCCATGTTGGTGGTGAAAAGTGATATCCATAAAATTTGAGATTCAAAAACCTAATATGTGGACTTGTAAGAATTTTATAGAATAATCAATTTGAAATAATATAAATCTATGACCATTTATCTCTTTAAAATTGGTTCACCCAAAACAACTATTTTTCTTATTTCAATGCAATGTTTAGACCTAGTGTTCACTTGTGCCAAACACTACGATCCTAAATCTAGAGAATTAATATTGAGTGAAGATTATTTAGTGGAAAAAATAGATGGTACAAATATTGGTATGACTCTATAGATCCCATCTAAGGAGACCTATGCAATAATTAGTTTGAAAGTTAGGCAATGTTATTGGGACAAAAACCCAAATAAACACCTTCATACTATCAATGATGGATGGCTAAATCACAAATGAAAATGTCTCTTCAAGTTCTTAAATAATTTATTATAATCATTTTTAAAATAATATTTATCTAACATGTTATCTCTATTCAATAATTTGGTTAACAACATGACCACCATAATTTTCCACCCATGGATATTTATGGACATAAACACAATTTGCACCAAGAAAAAATACATAGATTTAGGTGAATTTATCAATGATGATCTTCACCAAATTTTGATCAATGTAGAAGAAAATAATTATTTTTACATGACATCCTACTTGGTATATTCATTTGCCTCCCAGAGAGTTTACCCTGGCCTCACTTAGCTAGCCAACACTGACTTATCCACCAAGGTGTATGAATTCTATTCTCAGATGACCCTATAACATAGAAAAATAATTTCAAATCAGTTAACAACACTTTCATAATGAGAGTGGTACAAAGATTAGATGAAGATTGGGGAAGGAGGATTTAAAATGAATTAACTAATATTATTTTATAATATGATAGCTACTTTCTTTAGTTGCATAAATTATCCCACTTAAGAGTACGTGGATTTGAAGGTTATCCCTTGAAGTTTCTAATATTGGCAAAAAATAAAATGGTATTTATTAAACTATGAATACAATTGGATTTAGTGTAGAAATGTTATAAAAAAATCATGTTTTAGGTGCCTTTTTCCTATATCCTTGATCCATTTCACATTTAATAACACTATAGGTTCTCAGAACATTGAAACTTTGATTGTTTAATTCATGATGCATTCCCAATCAAGTTAGGTTTATTTTGATAGTAAGGGGTTTGTGTAGACTCACCTCAGAATTGGTCCCTCCTATGAACAACAACCACATCTAGAGGATAATTGGGTAGATTTTAAAGATGAATAAAAGGTTATAAGATGTGAGTGGAGTAAAATGAGTTTGGATCAAATTAAAATTTTCATTAATACATAAGTACCAAATGGTATGGTAGATGATGGGAATGAACTATTCAATCCAATGTACACTAAAATATTCATGACTACACCATTGGTAATAATCAATTGATCTACTAGATAAATAAATAATTTGAAAATAAGGACCAAGATATTATTGGACCAATCCATGAAATGGTTCAATACCAAGATCATAGAATTCACCAAGGTGGGTAGCTCTAATAGATCAAACACTTCAACACCAATAAAATAGATCCCTACTCAAGCCTCCAAAACACATGGAAAAGGTGCTTCAAACACTGCATGCTATCCATTAGCCTCTTTATGAGGTGATGGAGATGATGAAGACCCTAAGAAACCTAAACAACCAAGTAATACTTGTAGAGAAGTCCCTACGATTGGATAGAAGTAGCCAGATAAAAATTTATTACTATAACAATCATCCCCTTTGAAGACATGTCTTTAATGATTGATAATACTACATGGTAGTATATTACCTTTGCTCAAGGAGTAATCCAACATGTATTTTATAGTAACTTTTCCATTCTCATAGTCTAGCTTTAATAATATCCTTCTCCTTTAATTTACCCACCAAGTCTTCCTCTAACATGGTCTTCACTTCCAATGGAACCTACACCACCACTTCCAAGTTCCTAACTGGTAAGCCTCAACCAAACATCATTTCAATTGATGCATCCCTCATTGAGTAAGAAGAAAAAAGCGATCAACTCATAGCTACCTGATTTTGATATAATAACTAGCCTATTTATTGGCAAATTAACCTTAATTTAGGTCCTTATTATAGGTTTGAAGACTAATCTAAGCCTTATGTGTGTGTGCATTTACTATATTTATAAATGAAATTTATTCTATTATTTTGAGGTATAACTCATCTCTCTATTATAATTATTGGATTTAGAGTTACTTACATGTAACTTCTCTCCCCCCACATGGCATACGCATCATCCTAACTTGTTAGAGAATTAGGGACACATGGTACACATGTTAAATCTTTCACATGTAACTCCTTTTCTCTCTTAGCTCTTTATAAAGAGCTTTCCTCTCCCATTATTCTACACTTGATATACAAAAAATCAATCTTGTTGATCTATTATTTCTCTTCCATCCTTGATGATCTATTAGACTAAGCCCATTCTTCTCTTAGCTTATTCATGATATTGTAATTGGAGATTATTATTGTAAGCTTTCAATACTAGTGTGAGGTTTTTCATTGTTTGATAGTTTCCCCACTTGTCACCTTTGTCTCAAATTTTTGTCTTTTTTCTATCAAGGTGATGTTATTATTTTGAATTCTATTTTCTCATTTGTTTCAATGTTATTTCATGACCTAAGAAATAAATCTAATATGGTACCAGAACACTGGTTGTTTTAATATTGTTGGTGAGTGTTGTGTAGGTCACTCTTTAGGAATATCATTTATTCATCTCTTTTTTATCCTACTAAAATATTTTTAAATATTTCCAAAGGAGGTTTTCAATATTTTTTTTGTTTGTTTTTAGCTATATTTAGAATTAGAATTCTATATTTGGGGCTATAATATTTTTGTTGATCAAATTTAACAATAAAGGGCAAATTGGGACCCATATAGGTTAAAAAAAATTATTTATATGTGTTTTTATGGATATAATATTTTGTCATGGGATGTATTTTAAATTATTTAATGTCATTTAATTCCTTATTAGCCTTGGTCTTGGTCTAATTAGTTAATATGTCATTTTGAGTAATTTAATAGCCATTTAGGGGTCATAAATGCAAATGGCATAGTTTCCAAAGTGTCCAAGTGTCTTATTCTCCTTCCAAACATCAAATAAGTTATATTCCCTATCAATAATGTTAGTTTATCTAAAACTTGCATGTTATCTAACTAAAAATTAGGTAATTAACTAAAAAAAAGAGGAGGTTGGCACTTGTATAGCCCATGAGGGAAGGTGACAAGTGAGAGAAGGTCATGTAATGTCTCTTAATATTATGTAGACTCAATTACATGTATAAAATGATATGAAAGTGCCAAATTTGATCTAAAACGTTTATTCTCCTTCTTTACCTTTTTAGACACACAAAAGTGGTAAGTAGGTTTATGTTTGGTGTGGATAATTGAAGAGGTTTAAGGTCAAATGACTTTTGGAGGTGGTATTAAACTAATATATCTCAATTTGAATAATAATATTTTGAATATTCATCAACCATGCGTTATGAACCATCTTTAACAAATTGACTATGTTTTTTTGCTCACTATTTCCTACACCCTATAGATTTTGCTCTATTTTGGGCATGTTCATACAATCTAGTTGGTGATGTTGACTCCATAGGATGTTGGATATATTTTAATATTATATTCATGCTTGATTTAATGATTCATGGTGTTTTTATGAGCAATTTATCTCATGTTGCAATAAGGTGTCACCATATGAAGCTCTAATCAAGATTTCCTTGTTGCAGAACGTGTGTTTCTCTACAAATGTCTCATGGAAATGGGATGTGATGTTTCAAATATCTCAATTCCATAATACTTCCTATATTCATGTTTGGTTCCATCACATCATGCTTTGATCAAATTTTAATCTTGCCATTCCTCATAGTCAACTCTTCACTCATTCCCACTTGCAATCACATGTATATAGCTTGTTTAGATTATTCATGGAATTGTAATGGTGTATCAATTTATTAAATTCATTAAGAGCTTAAGAGAGTTAATTCTAATGTTTGAATGATATGTAATGTTGGTTTTTAGCTTATGCACCACATAAATAGTCACTAGCTACCATTGCTACTTTATAACAAGTGTTTACAAGAAGATGTCACATTGAAACTTAAGGTTATGAAGCTTATTTAAAGATATACACAAAGACAACTATGTATTTGAGAGATAGACATTGATTTTAAATTATTCATGAAGCCATTCATCTACACATTTTTGTCCATTCCATGATAACTACCTGCATACATCTCATTCACACCTATAGGAGTCTCCCTAATGATATCATGTTGAGATGAAGAATTTGGGAAATTTTTAAATCTTTTAAGATTGATAAGAGTCCATTTGAACACTTGGTGAGGATTTTGAATTGATTACTAACATGTTTTTTTTCTCACTATCTAATGTTTATACCCACTGCCTGCACTATGGAATGACCACCAACAAGTGGCTTAACAGAGAGATAAGGAGTTATTTTGGAGTGTTGAAACACATGGAGAAACTCACCTTGAAGTCTTAACATGTGGTTTCAACCATGACATACTTTTTTAAGGGTTAAATTGGATAATATAAGTGGGAAACCATGATAAAAAATTCAATGACTATATTTGGGGACCTTTTACCTAAAGGACAAAAAGAAGGAAGTGATTCAGCCCTATGGATTTCTTACTAGGAAGGCTCAAAGGTTGCCTTTTGAACACTGAGATTCCATATTGTTTTCTACAGCAAGATGAATTAATAGCCTTCTTAGGTCTAATGAGTGGATTTTATGCTTAAGACTAAGTTAGAATGTATTTTTTCACTAAGAGTCTCAAACTTTTTAAAGATAAGCATCAATTCATTCATGGAAGAGTATTTTACATTAACCAATGAAGTGACAGTCTGTATAAATGTGCTAGGCATATTCACCTACAACTAACATAGGATTCAAGTTTGAAAGGATGTTTCTTTCTTGTAATGTATGAATTTTAGGGACTTTTTAATAGTTTATAAGTTGATTGGAAGATTCCTCAAAGGTTTCAAGTGTCTTAAGAATCAAACATGATGATCTTTCAAGTTCATAAGCACATACAAAATATTAACCTACAACCTGCATGTAGGTGCCCATAAAGCTCTTAATGTGAACTTAGAGGATAATTATCCTATATAAATAAACACTTGATTCGAAAGGTTGACTATAGTTTTTCAAAGGTTCTCCAAAATAAAATAACACATATTATTTTTTAGAACAATGTAAAATCAATTCATGTAAGGCCCTAATGACTTTAACATAGTCAGTTATAATTGACTGTAGGCAGACATTAAGCTAGAGAAAAATAGAGATAAATTATAAAAATTACTTAAATAGGTATTAACATGAATTTTTATGGTCATAATAACCTTGATAAGTTCTTCAAACATTATACCTAGGGTATAAACACGCATGAATATCTACAAGGGTCATCTCTATAGAGGAAACATAGAAAACTAGTCAGTTACCTATGACTGATCTTGGGAACATTTCAACCCCAAAATATGAGTTGAACAAGAGTATAAATGAAATGAATATTTTATTTATTTAGGAAGTATTTTACATGGTTCTCAAGGCCTAATCCATTCATTCACACCTATAGGTGTAGTGCCTTGGGGCAGAACGCAGTCAAAAGGCACACTTAGACTTGACCAGTCAAAGTGTGAGGAGAAAGCATAAGAGGTTGAAGTGATGGTCAAGATAAAAAAACTTAATCATGACTAATTATCCTCATTACACTCTCATAGTGGATGTAAAATATGGAAGAGGCTCTAAATAAGTAACACACATTCCACATAATATAAGCTTGCACATAATGTCTTTCCTCACAGTCTATTTTGGTTTTTAATGCTTTTGAAGGATCTAATCATATAACCAATGGCTAAATTTTATTTAAAAAATCCTCACAACTTTTATAATTTACAAAAATAATTATTTGTTCCAAAAAAATAAGGTAAGTTCCCTATGTTTTGTCTCAGATAAAGGGCACTCCCTTTCTGAGCAAAACCTACATTCTTGAGGAAGGAAGGAAGGTGAAATGGTGGACCAAAATCACATGGGACATTTCAAGAAAGTGTGATAAGTTTTAAGAAACCTAAAAAAACATGAGAAATACCTAAAATAAGGAGGGAACCAAATAGGATGGTATGGATGGCTAAGTTTACAAGAAGGCCTATTAGGTAGGTTTAGGCCTAAAATCCAAATGAGGGGTCAACTTCATTTTTAGCCTTAGGTGAGATTTATAACTACTTGTAAATTTTTTTTAGGATTAATTTATAAATGTATGAACTATATTTAATGTATGTAAGTCACAATAAAATACACTTTTGGCTCAGAGCTACATCAGACTCGTACAAAGTGTGAAAACAAGTTTGATAAGGGAGGTTTTATTGATCATATCTCCCTTGACACTTTGCATGGAGGTCAAGGAAGTTTGAATAGGTTATAAGGGGTAATTTACATCATTTTTATGGAATTTTTTTTCAATTCCAATCTCATATCTTTATGAACAAATCTTAAAGTCAAAAATGGCCTAAAACCCTTGTAAACCCTGAACAAGGACCTAATGAGGAAATGAGGATGATGAGATACCCAAATGGCATAGTTTTCCTAGAATGATAATTTTATTTTGTATAAGACTTAGTAAGGATCCCTACCATTTGGATTAGTTGTCTGGAATCAATATGGATAGGGTACAAAACTACTTCTTTTGACTATTTTTTGAATTATATAAGTTTTAGAGGCTTTCAAGGGATGAAATAAATTTTGGGAGGAATCCAGATACTTTTAATAACTCACTATGGTCATTTAATTCCTTGAAAAAATTCGTAAGTGTCTCAACAAGAGCTCTCATCTTAGCTAGTCAAAATTGGCATAGTAAGCAAGATGGTGAGTAGTGTGAAAACTCCAAGTGAAAACCTTTTTAAGGTGTGATTGATGCCTCTAAGGACATGGATGGTCTTGAAACATGTAATTAACTTCCTTTTATTTTTTTTCATGAGAAACTAAATCCAAACTTGAGGCTAACTGTGTAAGGTGTGTGAAAGAGGAGTTTTTTAAGACTACAAGTAGTGATGGCTCACTTCTAGAAGTTCCTAGATGATTAGGAATACAACCAATACATGGAGAGGAATTTATAAAACTTTTACATATTATTCAAATCATTAGACCTATCCCTAATTAGTTTTAGGATGTTTAAATAGGGTTGAATGATGAAGGCAGTTTCCTTATGCAAGATGAGAAGTCCTACACAACATTTCAAGAGTTTCATGACTTGGTGTGACACTTGTGCTTCCTAAATTTGAATGATCAGTTTCAAATTCCATTCTAATGCATAAGTAACTCATTTTATCATCTTGACAAGTGTCTTTTTTACCTTTGGAATTATTTCTTCTCCTCTCTCTCAAGTTCTATAAGAACTAGGCATTTTGGCCTTTGTAAATTATGCTCCATCTAAGTATTCATTTGCATACCATGAATCAATAAATAAAACTAATTTTTACCTCTTCCATGACTATTCATTATGTGTTCCTTTGGATGATTGATTTTGATTAGTGATGACTTGTTGTTTCCTTAGCATTATTATTTCTTTCTCTCAACTATTTACAGTGAGAAAGATTCTTCTTATAGGTCATGTGAAGTGTTCTATTGATGTGTCAAGTTTGAGTCAGTTATTATATTCAAATATTGTCATCATAGGCCTCTTGTATTGTCATCCTAGCCTAAATATTCATCATAACCTCATAATGAAATATTGATGTGAAAAGATACAAATTGGATAAGTGTATGTTTGGTTAGTCCCTTGTTCTCATGTGTAACATGTATCTTGTTGGTAGTCATCAACTAATTTGGTGTATCACATCCTTTAAGATAGTTTACTTTTAGTTTTATCTCCCTTTCCCTCACAAGCATAAGTGTAATAATGATTTACAAGTGGTACACCAAGGGAGCTAGCCCTATTTAGAGATTCACCTCATTCTTAGGTTACCCATAGCCTAGATGTGTTTCAATTGTGCCACTTGGGTGAGGAAAGCTAAGACATATCCTCAAAGGGTGAAAATCCAAGTGATAATAGGTTTTGGGACACTTGATGAGACTTTTAGTCTAAGAAGTTGAAATATTTTTAGTTTTGTCTTTCAACACATCAACCTTTAGAGGCATCTATATAAGCATCAATGATGACTTTAAAGTTACATCAGCTAGTCAAGCATCCCAGGATTTCCTTTTGAAGATTGTTGGTAATATTTTTTTGTTCTTTCTTTCAATGAGGTTCCATGGCTAATTTTGGTGTTGATTACTATTTTACACAATTTGGTGATATATCTCAAGCTTATAGCATTCCCCATTAGCCTTTTATGATTCTTATCAGCCTTGTCATGATGCTTACTAGCTTGAATATGATCTTAACTAGCCTTTCCATGAGTTGTATCAATCTTATAACCAACCTTCCTAATATCTTTCTCCTCCTAGTCAACCTAGCTACTTCTCAAGTTAGTCAATTTCCACTTTCAATCAAACTCTCTTAGGCTATGAGAAGTACATGATAGAGCTTGATACACTAAGGGGACATGGTTAAGATGTTCCTAGTCATCTCATTCATAAGGTGAGAGATGAATTAGAGCTAGTTAAGAGAGAGTGGGAAGCTATTGAGAGAGCTAATTGGCAAAGTCTCATAGTGAGATGCTAGATGTGGGTAGATTGATTACATCTTTAGGAGACAGGCAAAGAATTCATGAGGGGAAATCTCACTAAACCTATCAACCCTCATATCCACCTCCTCAAGATTGATATCAATCATATTTGGCCCCTACTTATGAACCCAACCAAGCTTATCAAATCCATTTTTTTCCAAATCAATTGGAAGAAAGGGTTGGGGAGACAAACCTTGTTTTTGAAGCAAATATTGATAGGAAAATTGAGTTGGCCAATAGGTATATTTAGTAGTCCATATCATAAATAAAGGAAGTGGAATTTAAGTCCTCATTTCCCTCTCCAATTACATCCCCACCTCAAGAAGTGACCTCTAAATATGAAATTCCAAGTTGGAGATAAGGTGGAGAACCCAAGCCTAAGGATATCCCAAGTTTCTTAAATACTTCATCCACTACTCAAATTTCATCACTACCTCAATAAAAGAATCCTAATCCTAACATCCTAAGTTGGAATAAGGTAGTGGAATCTTGGTAAAGAAAGAGGATAAAAGCCTTGATAAAGAGTTTGAAGTTGAGAAAGAGCTTGATCCTATGCAAGTCCCTCCAACCCTTCCTCAAGAGACTCCTTGTCTTCTATGTTAGGCCTCTTATCCTCATGATGATGCCTATCAACTTTAAGAGATACTTTTCCAAGAGAATATAGCCAATCATATTTAAGAGTTAGATTCAAGAATGAAATTATTAAGTTAAGGTGTGATGGAAGGTTTAGAGTGAAAAGATATTATGCCTAAACATACCCCATACAACCTTCCTCAAGATATTGATCAGGATAAATCACATGTAAATGAAGTGATTTTCAAATGGAAAGAAGAAAACCAAGTTATTTTATCCCAAGGTCTACCTCCCCTTCCTCAATAACTCTCAGAAGAATCCCCTATAATTTATTCTCAATCTCATTTTGAGTTCTATGTTCTGCCTCCACCAACTAGTTCATCTTGTCCTCACCCCATCACCCTTTACCTTGATGGACCTATGGTATGGAAGCCTAAAGAGGAGTAGTTGGTTGATGAAAATTAATAAATCTTGCTTGAATAAAATATATCTCCTTGGTAGTCTCATTGGATTAAGTCACTTGATTTCAAGATGCCTAGTCTTGGCATCACCAAGAAGGAGAAGGAGATTGAATATCTTGCAGACCTTGAGAAACAAAGTCAAGTTATGACAATTGAGATGCAACTTGGGAGACATAAAAGGGTCTTATATTCTGAAGAAGAGGTGATTTCTTGTGTGGAAACATCTATTTGGGTTGATATGGAACAATGTTTTCCTTTTGCCAAAGAGGAAGAAATAATCATTAATTCTTCAATCACTATGCAATATATCATGGATGGGCAAGAAAAAGTTCCTAATAAGCCTTGGGATGAATTTTTTAAAATCATCGTAGTAGGTTATACTCATCTTCAAGGAAGCTATGATCTAATAAAAAATGGATAAGGTAGCCTTGGCACTCAAGTGAGTATGCAAAGAAAAAGCAACTTTTTAGTTTTGTCCTTTCAAGAAGCATATACATCCCATGATGATATGTTTGAAATAATAAAGATGGGTTATCATCCTGTCAGTCAACTAGGAGAAACACATCAGCTTTTGAAGGATGGAATAAGCTCCTATTGGCCTAAATCTTCTATGAAACAAGAAACCACTCCTCTTAAAGCCATACCTACCAAAATGATGCAAGTTGATCATGAGATGAAAAGTGGGAATTAGAATGAGGTATGTGTACAAGTTCAAGAGGAATATATTTACATTGATACCTATTTAAGGATTATCTACTTAAGTTCAAATCAAGTGAAGTGCCAAGGAATAAGTCTAACTACAAAGCATCCAATCCAAGGAAAAACATGCTTGGCACTATGATTCATCTCATGAAGATGAAGATTCAAGGAGATTTCCTTTTAATCTTAGAAAGGATGTATGATTAGTTGATAGTTGTGCATAGTTTTTTGTTGTCTATTTTCCTAAGCATTTTGAGCACATGTGTGTGTCTTGTTAGTGTGTTTGCTTTGATTTATGTGTGTCCTTTATTTCGTGTGGTTGAGGTATTAATTTGGTATTGTCTTGCCCAAAGATTGTTGTCAAAGTCTTATTTTTTGTCTCAGACTTTAGATGACTCCCTAAGCCCATAGATAGGATAAGGCTACTAATCTTTAGTATAACAGGCATACTACCCCTATGAGTCACCAATTTGTTGACAAAATTTGACCCTATAGGTCAAATTGGGACCCTTATAGGTAAAAAAATGATTTTTAGGTGTTTTTAGGTGTATAATATTTTTAATGGGGTGTATTATAAGTTATTTAATATCATTTAATGCCTTATTAGCCTTAGTCTTGGTCTATTTAGTCAATATGTCATTTAGAGTCATTTAATAGCCATTTAGGGGTCATAAATGAAAGTGGCATGTTTTCTAAGGTGACCAAGTGTCTTAGTCTCATTTAAAATGTCCAAAAAGTCAAATTAACTATCAATAATGAAATTTCATCTTAAAATTGTAGGTTATCTAATTGAAAATTAGGTAATTAACTAAAAAAGAGAGGAATTTGGCATTTGTACAACCCATGACGAAAGGTGACATGTGAGATAAGGTTATGTAATGTATTTTCATCTTCATAAAAACCAATTACAAATTTTAAATGATTTTTAAGTGCCAAATTTTAGCTTAAACCATTCTCCTCCTTTACCTTTTTAGACACACAAAAGTGGTTAGTAGGCTTGTTCTTGGTACTAACAGGTGAAGAGGTTTCAGGTAAAATGCCTTTGGAAGGTGGTAGTAAACCTAGAGAAATACATTTCCATAATAATATTTTGAATATTGGTCAACCATGCTTTATGAACAATCTGTAATAAGTTGACTATGTTTTTTTCTCATTATTTCCTACACCCTATAGGTTTTGCTCTATTTTGGACAAGTCCATACAATCAAATTGGTGATGTTGAATCCAAAGGATTTTGTATATATTATAAGATTATATTCATGTTTTTTTTTCATATTTCATGGTGTTTTGATGAGAAATTTATCTCATGTTGCAGGAAGGTGTAACCATATGAAGCTTTAGTCAAGTTTTATTTGTTGTAGAATGTGTTTCTCTACATAGGTCTCATGGGAATGAGATGTGATGTTTCACATATATCAATTCCATAATACTTCCTCTATTTATGTTTGGTTCTATCACATCATGCTTTGAGTAACTTTTAGTCTTGCCATTCCTCATAGTCAATTCTTCACTCATTCCCACTTGAAATTGCATGTATAGAGATTATTTAGATTGTTCATGGAATTATAATGAAGGTGTATCAATTTATTTAGGTAATAAAGAGCTAATGATATTTAATTTTAATGTTTTAAGTATATGTAAGGTTGGTTACTAGCTCATGCACCTTACAAACAGTCACTCCCTATCTTGCCCGCTTTGTAACAAGTGTTTGAAAGAAGATATCATGTTGGAACAAAAGTTTTTGAATATTTTTTCAAGATCTCCACAAGGGTTGACATTTATTTTAATTTTTTCATGAATCCATTCATCCACACATTTTTCTCCATTCCATGCTCACTACCTACACACAAATCATTCACACCTACATGAGTTTCCATAATGATGTCATGTTGAGATGAAGAATTTAGGAGATGTTTCAATATTTTAAGATTTATAAGAGTCTAGTTGAACACTTGGTGAGGGTTTTTAATTGGTCGCCAACATGTTTTTTTTTCACTAAGGTTTATACCCACTACTTGCACTATGGAATGACCACCCATAGGTGGCTTAATAAATAGCTAAAGAGTTATTTTGGAGTGTTTAAGCATGTGGATAAACTCACCTTGAAATCCTAACATGTGGTGTTAACCATGATACATATATTTTACTGTTAATTTGGCTAATATAAGTGGTAAAACATGATAAAAAATTCAATGACTACATTTGGGGACCTTTATCCTAAGGGACAAAAATAGAGCACCTAGCCCTTTTGGAGGTGATTTAAGACAATGTCATGCTGAGCTCTTATCATCTCAAGTGTATTCATTCCAAACTATTATCATAGGAGTTAATATCTCAAAAATAAGGAAGTGATTTATCCCTATGGATTTCTTACTAGGAAGGCTAAAAGGTTGCCTTTTGATCACTAAAATTCCATAATGTTTTCTTTAGCAAGATGAGTTAGTAGCCTTCTTAGGCATCATGAGTGGATTTGATGCTTAAGACTAAGTTATAATGTCTTGTTTCACTAAGATTCACAAAATTTTTCAATATAATCATCAAGGCATGCATGGAAGAGTATTTTGTTTTCACCAAGGAAGTGACAGGGTATACAAATGGCCTAGGCATATTCACCTATAGCCAGCATAGGGTTCAAGTTTGAAAGGGTGTTTATTTCTTGTAATGTATGCATTTTAGGGCATGTTTAATAGTTTTTAAAGTGATTTGAATATTCATCAAAGGTTTCAAGTGTCTTAAGAATCAAACATGATGATCTTTCAAGCTCATAAACACCTACTTACCATTCACCTATAGCCTGCTTGTAGGTGTCCATAGAGCTCTTAAGGTGAACTTGGAGGATAATGAACCTATAGACATAAACACATACTTTTAAAAGTTAACTATATTTTTTAAAAGTTTCTCCAAACTAAAATAACACACATTCATTTTTATAACAATGTAAAATCAATGCTTGTAGGGCCCTAATGACTTCAACACCATCATTTATAATTGACTATAGGTAGATAGTAAGCTAGAGAAAAATAGTGGTAAAGTATGGACATGAATTAAATAGGGATTTATATGACTTTTTTTGGTTATAATCACCTTGATAAGGTCTTCAGACATTATACCTAGTGTCCAAACATGCATGAACATCTACAAGGGTCATCTATGTAGAGGAAACATAGAAAACTAGTCCGCTACTTGTGACTGATCTTGGGAACATTTCAACCCCAAAATATTATTGAATAATAGTATAGATGAAATGTATATTGGAGGGATTTATTAATTATTATACATGGTTCTTAATTCCTAATCCATGATTCACACCTACATGTGTAGTTCCTTAGGGTAGAACACAGTCAAAAGGCACACTCAAACTTGACAAGTCAATGTGCGAGGAGAAAGCATAGGAGGTTGAAGTGATGTTCAATCTAAAAAAACATTAATAATGAATAAAATATCATAATTAAACTCTCATAGTGGATGTAAAATAAGGAAGAGGCTCTAAACAAGCAACCCGCATTCCACATAATAGAAGCCTGACACAATGTCTTTCTTTATAGTCTATTTTGGTTTTTAATGCTTTTAAAGGTGCTAATCATATAACCAAAGGATAAAATTTTATGTAAGAAATCCTCAAAAAAATTATAATCTCCTATAGTAATCATTTATTCTATAAAAATAAGGGAAGTGACCTATGTTTTGTCTCAGATAGAGGGCACTCCCTATATGAGCAAAACTTGCATTCTTAAGAAAAGAAGGTGAAATGGTAGACCAGAAAAACATGGGAACTTTAAAGAAGGTTTTATAAGTTTTAATACACCTTAAAAAATATGATAAACACCTAAAATAATTATTTAACTAAACATGATGGTCTAGATGGATAAGTTGGCAAGCAGGCCTCTTAGGTAGGTTTAGGCCTAGAATCCAAATGAGGGATCAACTTCATTTATAGACTTAGGTGAGATTTATAACTATTTGTAACATGTTTTTAGGATGAATATGGAC
The DNA here is from genome assembly GCA_037957365.1 of Torreya grandis. Lineage (NCBI taxonomy): Eukaryota > Viridiplantae > Streptophyta > Pinopsida > Cupressales > Taxaceae > Torreya > Torreya grandis. Next base: position 2,835,978 of record JARHVA010001180.1, on the reverse strand, counting down.
ATTAATGATATATTTTAAAGTATTTAATTCACAAGTTTCACTTTTGGCTTAGAGTTACATTAGACTCATGCAAAGTGTGAAAACAAGCTCTATAGGAGAGGTTTGATTGCTCATATCTCCCTTGAAACTTTACATAGAGGTTAGGGAAGTTTGAATAGGTTAGCATGGGTCCTTGGCATCATGTTTTTATATTTTTTTAGCAATTAAAATGTCATAGATTTATGAAAAAATCTTAAGCGCAAAAATATCCTAAAACACTTGCAAACCCTGAACAAGGACTTGATTGAGAAAATGAGGATGATGATATATCCAAATGGCATAGTTTTCCTATAATGATAATTGGAGGTTGTATAATGATTTATTCCAATTAAAATGTCATAGATTTATGAAAAAATCTTAAGGGCAAAAATATCCTAAAACACTTGCAAACCCTGAACAAGGACTTGATTGAGGAAATGAGGATGATGATATATCCAAATGGCATAGTTTTCCTATAATGATAATTGGAGGTTGTATAATGATTTATTCTCCCTATCATTAGTATTATTTTTACATAATCTTTATAGATAGGGTACATAACTACTTCATTTGACTATTTTATGCATTATGTAGGTTATAGAGACTTTCAAGGGATGAAATAAATTTTTAAAGGAATATAAATAATTTTAATAACTCACTATAGTCATATCATGCCTTGAAAAAACTACTAAGTACCTCAACAAGAGCTCTCATCTCAGCCATTCAAAATTGGCATAGTGAGCAAGATGGTGAGAAGTGTGAAAATTCCAAGTGAGAAATTTTTTAAGGTGTGCATAATGCCTCTAAGGCCATGGATGGTCTTGACACACATTTCATTCACTTATTTGTATATAGTTTCATGGGAAACTAAATCCAAACTTGAGGCCAAGTGTGAAATAGGAGTTTTCTTGGATTTTAGGTAGTGATGGCTCACTTTCAAAAGTTTCCAGATGATTAAGACTACAAACAATGCATGGAGAGGCATGTCTTAAACCCTTCCCTCTTAGTAAAATCATTAGACCTATCCATAATCATTTTTGGGAAGTTCAAATAGCGGTAAATGATAAAGGTAGTTTCCTTGTGCAAGATGAGAATTAATATCCCACATTTCAAGAGTTTCATGATTTGGGGTGACACTTGTGCTTCCTAACTTTACATGATTAATTTAAAATTCCCTTATCATGCACAAATAAATCATTTTCTCAGCTTGACAAGTATCCTTGTGACCTTTAGACTTATTTCTTTTCCTCTCTCTCTCAAGTTCTATAAGAACTAGTCATTTTGGCCTTTTTAAATTATGCTCCACCTGAGTATGGTGAAGCCCTACTCATTTACATACCATAGATCAGTAAATACTACTAATTTTTACCTCTTCCATGAATGTTCATAGTTTGTTTACTTGGATGATTGATTTTGCTTAGTGATGAATTGTTGTTTCCTTAGCATTGTTGTTTCATTCTCTCACCTATTTGTAGTTGGAAAGATTCTTCCTGTAGGTCATGTGAAGTGTTTTATTTATGTGTCAAGGTTGAGTGAGTTAGTTTATTCAAATAGTATCATCATAGGCCTCTTGTCTAGTCCTCTTAGCCTAAACATTCATCACAACCTCATAATGAAATATTGATGTGAGAAGATGCAGATTAGAGAAGTGTATGTTTTGTTAGTCCCTTATTCTCATGTGTAACATGCATCTAGTTGGTAGTCATCAACTAATATCACCTCCTTTTGGATAGTTTACTTACATTTTTCTCTCCCTTTTCCCTCACAGTCATAGGTTTAGTAGTGATTTACAAGTGGTACATAAAGGGAGTTATCCCTATCTAGAGATTCACTTCATTCTTAGGCTACCCAAAACCTAGAGGTGTTGCAATTGTGCCACTTGGATGAGGAGAGCTAAGACATCTCCTCAAAGGCTTAAAATCCAAGTGACAACAATTTTTTCTATGTATTTTTTATCTCTAACATTGACATTGACTTATAGGTGTTTTTTAAATATCTTTATAGCTACATGGTTCTATTTTTTTAATCAGATTATTTGTATTCAGTGATGTTAAATCAATCATTTGAATAATTAAAAATAAAATCCTTTTTTATTGATGAAATTAAATCATAGATCCACTTAAATGTTTGGATCTATTTTTTTAACAACATATCAACTTTCATGAGATCGTAACACCTTTAATAACATCTCTCACTCAATTTTTTTGATCAAATTGTCTCTATGTGCTTGCCATTTCCTTTTATCTATTTTGGCACTTTATTTCAGAGCTCTATGTATTACTTTTTTTAATCCATTTGTTATGCACCTTTATGTACTATTTTTTGGCTCATTGTCTTTATCTTAATAGTGGTTCATTCTTGCACCTTAGTTTTGCCCTTCTTTGGTTTATTCCAGCTGCACATTTTTTTAATAGGGATGTGTCTAAACATATATCTTTGTGTTACACTTTTTTCATTCTCCTTTATTTTATAGCTTTCCAATTCTTCTTAGTTTTTCACTTTACCTTGATTCCTTTCCTTGAAACCTATTGGCTACATTATTATCCTATAGATTTTTTCTTTGTTTTAGCATAATATGCTTTAGCGACACTTTAATTGAATTCATTTTTATCATTTTTGTGCTCTTGGTCTTTTATTTTCACTTTGGAATAGTTTTGTCATATATTTCCTTAGATTATATTTTGACCACATTCCCAAGGAGAATATCATGAAATTTGTGTTTAATTCTTACAAGTTTCATTCCTTTTATATCTTTTTTCCCTTTTACATTATGATTGGAATTTTATCAAATTTCTTGTGTTTTTTGTGAGTCATATAAATTGTACTTTTTCAAGCCTTGGTTCTTGACATGTGTACTTTGAATGCATTTTGATTTCTTTTTATCTTGGAATCAACATTTATAAGGTTTATTTTTCAAACTTGTATCTAGTTTTGAAAAGAGGCATTATGATCTATGTTGGTTAAACTTCCACCTAATTTTGTTTAATGATTTGGATTTTGGTAAGTCTTTATTATTTTCCTTTTATCCACATAATGGAAGTATAAAAATAAAAGACTCTTTTGTCTTTTTCACAAAGTGAAATTTTACTTCTTAGACTTTAAATGTTTATATGTTTTTTTAATTTTCAAATCCAAGAAAGTCCTTTAGATTTATTTATCTTTTTCCTCATTGAGCAAGAAGGAAAAAGTCATCAAGTCATAGATAACTGATTTTGATGCAATAACTAGCCTACTTGAGACCCCTCCTCCTAAGAAATAAAAAATACATCAAGGTTGGTTTCATACTCATTTGGAACTCAATTTATAGGTATTTTTGAGCCAAATTTTGAAAAAATTAAGAGGAGGTTACCATGGTAGAATACATCCTGAAAAGAGTATCACTAGTAATGGCAACTAGGGATAGTGATGTTCACAATCTTGGGGAAACCATGCAACAAATGGCAAAAATATTAGAACAAGATGAGATTACTCAAGATAATTTGAAATTATAAGTTTTAAATTTGTAGGGATATGTCAATTATTTCTTGAGTCCAGTCAAATTACTAAAAATTTCCCAAGTGGAGGCTCATGCTAGTAAGCAATAGAATCATAAGTAGGTATAATAGTTATAGCAAAATTATCAAAACCATGGTTAATTAATTTTTCTTGGATGGAAAGAATTACATTGAAGAGATGATCAAATTGAATGAAATTTTTGACTTGAAGTAGTTTAAATTTGATCAACAAATCTAGTTTCATAATAAAGAACTTAAGTTATGGGAAAATATGAAAGGAAATGTAGAATAAATGACAACCATTGATATAGAGTTAATGATAAGGGATAAAAAAATTTACCAAAGTAAATATGATGCCTCCTGTAAATGGTTGGAATGAATTATTTAGAAGAATAAAATTCTAAAAAAATCTATATGTGAGCTAAAATAATAAGTTTAAATTGGAAGGGAGGTAAAAACATAAATCTTTTGTAATTTGGGAAGTTTGCATTGTGATCAACCTAAGGAAGATGGAATCATTAAATTTATAGTAAAAGAGATCAAATAAAAATTCAAAAAAATAATTAAGGATTTATTCAAGTAGATTTCCTTCATTATTGCCTCAATGATGGTGCTTAGTGAGATCAATACCTCACTTGAGGAAATGAATAACCAATTGACTGAGTTCTTGAAAGTTATAAATGAAATGCTACTAGTATATGATATATGGATAAAACACTATAGAAATGTTGTAGTTATTAATGGAAATTAAATCTCTAAATCAATGAATAAATTTAAAATATTCAAAGCATCCAAATATAACTATAAATCCATTACTTTAGTAGTGTTCACACCTCCAGGTTCATCTAAAGCAATTCTATTCTAGGAAAATCTCCCTAGATTACTCAAAGTTTCCTTTCTATTTTTATATATTTTTTATTTCAATAAAGTGTCATTTTTACTATGTATAGATTTTAATATTCATGAGAATATAATGGGACAAAAATATGAATACCAAATGTCACAATAGAATGTGAAGGGTCAACCCATTCCCTCTTATCTCTCTAAATAGTATAAATGGATATTGTACAAGGGCTTTTGGATGTTCATTATAATTTTACTTGAAAGGAAACAAGAAAGAAACTTTGTGTTCACTCTTCCAACAAGGAACACAAGGAAATTCTAGAATTTTGTGTCTAGTATTTTATTTGTGGATGTGTGTTTTTCTTATGTTAATACATATCTCTCAACTCTCAAGTAATAGTTTTTTATTCTCAAACTATAATATTATTTTTATATAATTTTTTTTTGTCATGCATATGATTAAATATATGTTTTCTCATCCATATGTGACCCTTCACATTCCTTATCCTTATTTTCAATTTTTGGTTGCAAGCAGTAAAACCTAAAACTCCATTCAACCTAGAAATATTATAAATATATTTATTTCCATTTTTTTATATTTTTAATAAAGAGAACCTTACATTTGAATAATGAAGAGAATTTTCATCTCCATCTCTATTATGAAATTAAATATTTGTCAAAGTTTCAAATATTTCACCAACACATCTAAGCATGAATATGAATGTAAAATATCGAAATTGATTTGAAAAGAGGTATGTGATAAATATATAAAGTAATAAAGAGATCAAGTTAATTAGATTTTTTGTCTCATAGACTGACTATGACTAAATTTTGATAGTGAAATGGGGTTAGAATTAGGCTTATGAGTTATTTATAATTGGATATGACTATTTATGTGCACATGGTCACTAATGTCAGGTTGGGGCAAACCATCGATGAAATTGAATATTTGTTGGCATTACTATCCTCAATTATTTTGAGTATCTATCACCTTATATTCTATTGTGACTTCCTATAATAGCTCCATGTGTGTGATCCTTACACCTAACTAAATGTGAAAATATAAAATATGTTTCCTTCTCCTTGAAACCATAAGTCCACTTGTGAAGGGATAAAACCTGTAAAAACTTAGAAATTGTAATGGAGTGAGATTGCCCCAATCACCCCCATTGATGATTGATGGATGCCTACATATCTAATACTCTATAGATTGAATTCAACCCACGTGTATTTCTCCCCTTAATGTGTAATTATGATCCTTTGCACTTAGTCACCTATCTTTTAACACTTGAAAATTTTTACTCTTTACTTGGTTTAGTGTGCTTTAGACTTGGATGACAACCACTCATAGTAACTAATTTATTATTTATGAATAATAGTGTAGTTTTTAAAATTGTACAATAATGTATATATAATTGATAGATAAATTCCAAGTGATTACCTAGAATGGGTTTGATTTATATTTATATCATTTCACATGCCACCAATATATTGAGAAAATGGGCTGACCCATATGAATATTTTATATTTAAAAATATATGTTACTAGGTGAGAGATAGTAATGTCACCCTCATGACAGTTTCGTCAATGAAACTATCTAATTCTAACATTACTTTCTAAGAGACATGAATGTGGATTTGATGATCTAGGGATGTTTGAGTAAAATATTTAGTTTTTTGACATGAATTGAGAGGTTCATGTAGATGACTGGAAAAAAATGGGAGAGTCAGACTCATATAAAACATGTGGATGTGAGATAATGGTCAATAAGATGCATATATGTGCCCACAAGTCATATATGATGAAGGTAGGACAAAAGTGATATTTTCAAGTGTCTAATACAATATTTTATTATTTATTATACATATAGAGGTAAATCTATGTTTCATATTGAAAATGACAAAATCCACATTCAACCATGATAAAAACTATGAATTTTATCAAGAGAAGTCTTAAAATATGACTAGGATGTCAAACATGCTCTAAACTTTCTATGTGTTTTTTTAATAATTTCATTAATTTAAGGTTTTCATATGTATTAATTTCTAAATATGTATTTATATGATTTTATATGTATAAAATATACATGTATAGGTTTATTTATATATATTTCATTGTGTTTATCCAACTTTAAAAAATATCTATGGGATGAAAAAAGGCCTAATTCTATATACTATGAAAAAAATTAGTTTTTTAGGAAGTTAAGGGGGAGTGTGAATGTAATGTAGGGTACACTTGACTATCCATTATTTATCATTTTTAGGGTCTATTCACTTGAATGCATACACACACACATATATACATTAAATTTTTTAAAAATATGCAGCTTACAAGCTACATGATTTTATCTAACTTTTTATTAAAGGCTTTTAAAAAAAATTAAATGACACTATCTAAAGGGGGTAGAGTAGGAGAAAAGGCTAACTATCTACTATGTTATACTAAAAAAATAATAACCTCTTTAAATTTTAATTATTTAACCCATTTATACTTAGTAGTCTATAAACTACACTTGAAATCCTATAGTTCATGTTTTTTGTATCTTACATAACATACCCTAATTCGTCATGAATCATGGAACCCCTTTTTGGCCTCTTGTTATGCTCCTAATCACACTCACAACTAGATGTTATTAACACTCTTAAGTTTCATGGGTGTGATACCTTATTTTAGATGTTAAACTAGGCCCTAAAACTACCTTTGTTGTAAAGACCACATCTATGTGAGGAAAAAACATATAAAACACTTAAGATGAAAGTGAAGTTTTGACCTCCCAGTTTACATTTGAAAATATGGCTTGCTTGGATCTCTCAAGCCACTCCAAGTAGTTTTTTTATTTACATGTCATTTAGGACTCTATCACCTATCCCATAATGATGACCATTCTCATGTGAGAAATTTTCATTTTTTGTACTTGGTCCTAAAAGGACTTATAAATTCCCTATCAACACTTGAATGGACTCTATATGGATTCTACACATTCTTGGAAAAACTTGTTATTTTATTCACTTAAGTATGTTATGTATTGTCTTAAAAATTCTAAATTTCTAGACCTAATTGGGATTTCAACTCTTGATTGGGTCTTTAGGGTTCATTTTTGCCTTTTCAAGTGGTAATCAGGTCTTTTTTGTTGACCAAGTCTATGTTAGAAATTTCTAAGTATTATAGACCTAAGCAAGCTTCAAAAATATGATTAGGTCTTGGGAGGGATCAATCTCATTTTCATTTGCTAACAAAAAGTTTGTTTTATTTGGTCTTGGTTTAAATTTTAAATTCCCTGATACCTAATTGGGTGTAAATTTATAAATTTTGTAGACCTAAACAAGCTTCAAAATTCTAATTAGATCTAGGGAGAATTTGATCTCATTTTCATTTACTAACTCAAAGTTTTTTTTGTGATTTGGTCTTGGGTTTAAATTTCTAATTCAGTGAGATCTAATTGGAATTCAAATGGGATTCATTTGGTGATTTTTAGTGTTAATCAATACATTTTTTATGATTAGTTCGAGTGAGGATCAGGGCTTGTTTTTAGTGGTTTATGGGATTTAGAACCCTAAATAGGTCATCAGGCCTTAATCTCCCTCTATTGAGTCCCATCCTTTCTTAGACATCTATAAATCCTTGATTAGGTTAGGGATTATTCCTCCCACTCAATCCTTTTTTAATCATATTTGTATCCCCAACTAGGTCATCATGGATTGTCAGCCCCCCAATCCTTTGTTAACCAAGCCTTGAACCTAGTTGGGTCTACAAGCCCCTCCTTGCTCTTTGACTATACTATGTAGGCATCCAAATCTTGATTACTATAACAAGCCTTCAAGATAAAATTTTCAATTCTAATCGTGGGTCCCAAGCATGATTAGGTCTTGGTACCCCCTCATTTAAAAAACTCTATTCTATCTAGAGGTATAAATGTTGATTAGGTCTTTGGGCCTATCAAATTTTTCCCTAGTGTTAATTGGTGGTTGAAATATCAATTATCATTGGGGTTTAAAATTTTGAAAAAGTGTAATATTTTAAAATATTTGTTTCCCTAAGCTAGATTAGGTCTGGGAGGCATATTTTAAGCCATTTTTGTGTTTTTGCATAACTCTCACCTTGTTTATCAGATTTGAGTGTCGTTTGTGGCACTAGAAAGGAAAATCTAGTATGATCACAATAGTACCTTTAATTTTATGATATTTTGAGCATGTTAAAACTTGTATGTGTTTGGGTGTCATATTTTATTAGTGATTTTTTAATTACTAAACTCTAATTCTTTTTTTTGTCATTTATAGGTTTAAAAAGGTGATGAATAGTGAAAAGAGGTGTATCAAAAGGAAATGGAGGGAAAATGTTGTTGTTTGAAGGCATTAATGGCATCCAAATGCATTTTGGATGGAAAACCCTTCCACATGGAGGCTACACTTTCTATATAATGGGGCATTTTGAATGATCAAGGGCTAGTTCATTTTTCTTGAAGAAGACAATGGTGAACTAGTCACTTTTCATGATTTTATAGTTAATGTATCCCTCTCTTTTCACTATATTATCATTATGATATCAAAATTTTGGACTTGATTCATTGAACATAAAATTGAATTTTTGATATCCAAGAAAATATTTTCATTAATATAAGTTGTGAACGTTTTTATTTACAATATGCACATGTATAAGGTGATTGTGATCTCCTTCTTCAGAGCATGATGTTTAGACTTTATAACTTATCCCCACTCATGGTTGTGTTTTTTTGGGTTGGATGGTGGATTAGATTATGGGTTATATTTTTTTAGTTTACTTCAATTTGTCTACATGATAATAATATTTTTCTTCTCTTTTTCCCTTCTCTTTTATTATTTTTATCTCTCTGTTAAAGTAGGTTTTGAATTCAATTTATTGTTATTTTGTATCTCGATTGCAAGATATCTTCTATTATCATAAATGCATTATTGAATACATATATAATGGAATGAATAAATTGATAATCAACTACACTCTCATTTAATCAAAACCCTAAGTGTTGATTTTTAATTACATGAGAAATTTTGAAAATACAAATTTGTAATTTTTCTTGAAACACAACTAAAACCCACATGAACAAGACTATTAAATTTGTATTCCCTCTAAATCCACCAAAAGACTAAAACAATGTTTAAATTAAGTTAGAATATTCCAAACCAACATGCCCCTTGAATTGGAACCATTCACAACAACTAATTGGGTAAAATATGTATGGCATGACCTAGTTGATATAGACCTTAAGGAGGCACTACGGGTCTCCTTTCAAGATAGGCTAGAAGGCAACCACCCTAAAATCCTAGTTGTTGGTGATCTATTTCAGATAACCTGTCAACAATGTTTTTTTAGCATCTTAGAAGTTTGCGTGTATGTGTCTCAAATAATCCATGCAAGTTCAAGTTTCTCATTTTTTCAATAAAAACATATCCACTTGCTGGTAATATGATTTTCATTGATGTCAAAAGGGAGATTATTAGCATTTTAGATGTCATTGATGCTCAAGGATGAATATGGTGTTTAGAGGATATACAAAGGATCCTATCAGGGGTCAAGGATGATTGGAGTGATTGTTTTCATGAGTGGAATTCATTTGGTTCTTCATATTGATCCTCTAGATATTTTGGGTCTATGATAGGAAAATCTCAAAAGGCATTTTGTTGATATCACCATTACCATGTCTGGCTGAGTCTGGGGGAGTTGGTCATATGGCTATGATCACATTAGGCCCTAATTTTTATGCACCAAATTTGAATCCATGTGATGAAGTGAAATTAAAGATATGGGGATGAAAATTTAGCTACTCAGATAAAACTCACTAAGTTTCTATACTTAGCAAAATTTGCAAAAGGGTTCAAGCAGAGCCAAGTAGGCATGTTGATGAGGTTAGAATTTACACACATAGAGGTTTCAAGAAAAAACGATCATATGGGTTTGTTTATTTTTGTGATTATTTATTATGCATTTAATATTAAGTTACACAATTTAGTAAAACAAAAGATATGCATGAGCAAAGTTTGGCTCCTAGGCATTTTGATGATGTTTTCCCATAGTCAAATTTGTAGATGGCAAGAAAAAGCTGAGTAGGAATTTTTATGATGTCATATTTTGTACTTATGAAGGTTTATAGATAATATTAATATATGGATGGAATTACCTATGTGAGAGTATCTTATACTCTAAATTATAGGTCATGTGATGAAGCGCATCAAAAGTTATGCAAGAACAAAGTTGGCCTTCCAAGCAGTTCTAAGCATAGTTAGCTCTATGGTAAAATAATCTAAGTGAGAATATTAATGTCATTATATCTCACACATGTGAAGGATTCAAGAATAAATGAGTATAATGTTTTTTTCATTATCATTACTAGTTTATATGATCCAAATTTTAGAATAGGTGGATGAGTGAAGCAAAAGCTATGAAAGTGCAAAGTTAGCCTTTCAGGCATATTGAGATGGTTCCCATACTTAGTCAAATCTACACAAAGTAAAGATCATACAATTATGAAGATATAATGGCATGTAGGATCTTGGATCAAAAATATCAATGGATGCATTTTAAAGTTGATAAGTTAAAGTCTAGAAGCGTATAAAGATCAAATGTAGCACGTAAGCCTATTAGAACTTGATCCAACAAATGCATTTTAAAGTTGAGAAATTTGAATGAATACTATCAAATCATGGTGCCAAAATTAAGATCAATGGTTATTATTTAAATATATGGTCATCCCAATGGTCAAGCATTGAAACATGCAAGAACTTGTAGTTAAGCCATAAATTATGACATAGACAACAAATTTGATTACTATAATCGATCAACTTTGTGTAATAATGTAAGTGCATCAAAACTAGAACCTAGTATATGCTATAAATAGTAATGAGACAAAGAATCATGATGGTGGAGCATGAATTCAAAACATGAGAAACTTGCAGTTAAAGACAAGAACTAAAGTTCAATAGAATAAAGTATGATAAGTTAGTAAACAAGTGTGAACACAAAGAATATATGAAACCCTAGATTAAATGTTTATATATGACATCTAGGATATAGTCCAAAGTTATTATTTGTATTGATGGTGTAGTTTAATTGTGTCAAATAAATAAATATAAAGACACAAAGATAGAGGGGTAGAAAAGTGAAGTGAAGGGAAAAGAAGAGAGATGAAGTGTAAAGCATGAGTAGTTACAGACTAGACCTATAACAAAGAATAGAGAATTGGATTCATTTATGAATATATATTGTAATCTATAGTTTTAGATCCATAATATAATATAATTGGTAGGTGCCATCAGATAAGCTGAGTCGGTGCTCAAATAGGGAGTGGGTGCTTCCTTAGAGTAGGTGCTCTTAAACTATGGGATTGGTGTCTCCTTAGGGTTAGTACCCTTAAACATTGTAACCATTGAGGCTCTTTATCATGAGGATAGATTATAATGGTAGATTATATCAACTATTCTCATGGTGGTTTTCCCCATATAGGGTTTTCCATGGTATATCTAGTGTTGTGTCTATTTATGTGTATGTGATTTCAGCATATATTTTTAATCTACATTAATTTTTTTTGAAAAAGATTAAGTTAATCAATATACTAATTCACCCCCCTCTCACTATATAGTTGGGTTCTAATAATTGGTATTAGAGACCTGGTTATTTAGAAAAAGCTTAATCAACTCAAGTAGATCTTGGATGGTGAACACAAATGGATAGTCAAGAAGGATCCTCCTCAAACAAAGCACCTCTCTTTGATGGATAAAACTATGTATTTTGTAGCATTAGAATGGAAGAATATTTATCCTCATTAGGATTTGATGTATGGATGCCCATTTTAAATGGATATACATACCCTACTACAACTCTTACTGATCAAGATTTAAAGAAAGCATATGAGAGAAATTTTAAGGCTAAGAATGTTATTCTATGTGGATTTTCTAATTCAGAGTCTGTCAAAGTGATGCATTGTTAAAATGCACAAAATGTCTAGAAAACATTTAATAGCATCTATAAAGGTGATGAAAAGGTAAAGTAATCCAAGCTACAAACATTCAAATGCAAGTTTGAAATCCTTAAAATGAATGAAGAAGAGAAAATTGTAGACAGCCTCCTTAGAGTAAATGAAATAGCCAATGCAATCAGAGGCCTTGGAAAATAAATGAAAGCATCAATCATTGTAAAAAAGGTCCTAAGATCTCTACCATCAAGGTATGACTCTAAAATCTCTGTAATAGAGGAAGCAAGAGATCTAGATAAGCTCACTGTAGATGAGTTGCATGGAACATTCACTACCTATGAGATGAGAATGGGAGAAGCAGAAGAGAGAAGCTACAATCAAAGCATCCAAACAAGTACAAGTAGAAGCACCTACATTTAGATTTGAGGAAACTAATAAATAAAAATCCAACTTTGTATGAAGATTAAAAAGAGGGTCTAGAAAGTAAAAAGGTAAGTTACCCTTTAAATGCTTTAACTATGGTAAAGTAGGACATTTTGCTAATAAATACCCTTATAACAAAAAATATAACTCTGAGCAAGAATAAAATAGTAAAGATTTGAAACGTCACTATTTCAAGAATAACTTCTTAAAAAACAAGAAATGCCTATACACAAAAGAAGATAGTGATTCATTGGATGAGTGTGGTAGCTCATATGATGATTATGATTGTGCCTTTGTGGATGAAGGAAATGATTCCCTATACATGACATTAGGATCATCTTCTTTAGGTCTATAAAAATAAGAAGTTGAAGACTCTGATGAAAAAGCAGAAGGAAAATCAGGAGTAAAGAAAGAGAAAGCTTGCAAGGACATAAAGACAGACACATGCACTACTGATGTGAAAAAAGCTGAAGCTAAAAAGAACCTTGAAGAAAATAAGAAGACAAAAGTAGCTGACATGGATGGATACACAAAAGTAAGAGACTTGAAAAATCCAAAGTTTAGAAGAGATCCTCATACTGCACAAAGAATTTCTATGACCAGGTATTCCTCATCTTTCTATAGTTATTGTTATATCTATAATCAGTTTGATCATAGGGTTATTTATTGTAGAGTTTTAATTAAAAGGAGAACAATTTTTTTAAGTGAAAATTCATTTTCTCCCTTGTTATATACAAATGTAACATGTTATAATTGCAATAATTTTGGTCACATAGCTAAACAATGTAGAATAAACTTCTTAAGATCAAAAGCACAAAGTAAGAAGAAAGGCATGCCTCTTAGTGTGAATAAAGGTTCACAAATATCTAAAAAGGAGAAAATACACCAAATAAGAAACCCAAGGATGTGTGGAAAGTGAAATATCAATCTATGATTGCTCAAACTGCACTCCATGCCAAGGAGCAATATTTTTGGGTAATAGATAGTGGTTGCTCAAAACATATAATTGGTGGCAAGATCAAGTTTATCAAATTAATAAAATAAAATTAAGGATCTATTAGCTTTGGAGATAACATTGTAGTAAAGATCAGAGGTAAAGGAACCTTGAACATAGATGGAAAACTACCTACACATGATGTCCTTTATGTTAAAGGATTGAAGCATAATCTACTAAGTGTCATCTAAATGTGTGACAATGGATATAAGGTTATATTTAATGCATAAGGTTACAAGTTAAATATATCTAGAGGACTAGTTGGATAAGGGAAAAGAATATAAATTAATATCTATAATCTTTTTGAAGTGAATGGTAATAGTTGCTTGATAGGAAAGATTAATGAGAACTAGTTATGGCATAGAAGAATGGGTCATGTAAAATTTGATAACATAGTTAAATTGAGTTCAATAAGTGTGTTAGACACATGCCTAACATAACCAAACCTATAGATACTACTTTCAAAGAATGTCAACTAGGCAAGAAAATAAGGGTCAAATTTCAAACAAAAGAACATGCAATTACAAATCCTCTAGAATTGGTTCATACTGATCTTTGTGGTCCTACTAAAATAAGAGGATCTAAAGGAGATAACTAATTCATTCTATTTGTAGATGATTACTCAAGAATGACATGGGTAAAAGTTTTGAAGGACAAGTCACAAGCATTTGAGAGATTCAATATCTTTAGTGCCATGGTGGAGAATGATATTAGACAAAAAATCAAATTCTTAAAATCTAATAAAGGTGGAGAATCCACCTCAAATGATTTCATAGATTATTTTGATAATCATAGAATCAAAAGACATTAATCTATAGCAAGGACTCCATAGCATAATAGAGTTGTTGAAAGAAATAATATGACAGTTAAGGAGATGGCTATAACAATGTTAAAAGAGGCCAAGTTACCTAATAGATACTGGAGAGAAACAATCCAAATAGCAGTATATATCTTAGATAAAGTTTAACTAAGGGTAAATAGTGAAAAAACTCCCTATGAATTATGGTATAGAAAACCTACCTCTAATAAGTACTTCAATGTGTTTGGAAGCAAATGCTACATCAAGAGAAAGGAGGAAAAATTGGGAAGCTTTGATTCAAAATGTGATGAAGGAATATTTCTTGGTTATTCCATGCAAATAAAAGCCTACATATGTTACAATAAAATGCTACATAAGATTTTAGAAAGCATAAATGTTAAGGTTGAAGAAGGCTTAAAACATGTTAAACTTGAAAATGAAATCTATATTAAAGAATCAAATTTTGAAGAAGAATCAGATTTTGAAGAAGAAGCAGCTAATGAAGAAGCTGAGGAAATGAATGGAAATGTACCTACAAGATTTTTTGAAAAGGATCATCCTATAGAGCATATTATTGGTAATAAGAATGAAACAGTTTAGACAAGGAGAAGAGTTGTAAAAAATAAAGAACAAGTAATTTTTACTCTATTGTATGAAATTGAGCCTAAGAGCTATGTTGAAGCTAGCAAGGATGAAAATTAGATAAAAGCCATAGAAGAAGAACTAAGCCAAATGGAAAAAAACAAAACTTGGCAATTAGTTTCAAGACCTCAAAATAATAATGTGATAGGTAGAAAGTGGGTCTTTAGAACTAAGCTCAATGAGGATGGAGCTATTATAAAAAATAAAGCAAGATTGGTG
This sequence comes from Torreya grandis, assembly GCA_037957365.1. Classification (NCBI taxonomy): domain Eukaryota; kingdom Viridiplantae; phylum Streptophyta; class Pinopsida; order Cupressales; family Taxaceae; genus Torreya; species Torreya grandis. The sequence continues at coordinate 2,820,604 of JARHVA010001180.1, read as the reverse complement.
TATAAAGTATATGCACCAGTTGAGGGCATAGATTTTGAGGAAACATTTGCTCTGGTTGTTAGATTGGAATCTATAAGAATGTTTCTATCAATCTTTGTTTACAATAAGTTTAAAGTCTATAAAATGGATGTTAATTCTGCTTTCTTGAATGGGAACCTAGAAAAGGAAGTCTACATAGAACAACCTAAAGGATTTTAGTTGCTAGAGGAAAAAGATTATGTGTCCAGACTAAAGAAAGCTTTGTATGGTCTAAAATAGTCACCTATAATATGGTATTCAAGATTATACCAATACCTACAACAATAAAGATTCAATAAAGGGTGTGAAAACATCAATTTATACTTTAAATTAGAAGGTGAGCATATGTTGATTGTTGTTTTTTATGTAGATGACATCATCTTTGGTGGTAGTAACAAAAAAATGTGTAAATAATTTACTACACAAATGCAAAGTGTGTTTGAGATGTTTATGCTTGGATTACTTTTTTTCTACTTAGTCTACAAATAGTAAAAATTGATGAAGGGATATTTATATCCCAAACCAAGTATGCAAAGGAAATGTTCAAGAAGTTTGGAATAGAAGATAGAAAACTAGTTAGTACTCGCATGAAAACTAGTTGTAAGTTGAGCAAAGAGGATGAGACCTTGATGAAAATTAGACTATGTATAGATCAATTATAGGTAGCTTGTTGTACCTAACTACATCAAGACTAGATATCATGAAATCAATGTGCATGGTTACAAGATTTTAATCTGATCCTAAAGAGTCACATGTCAATGCAATGAAAAAGATATTTAGATGTGTCAAGGGCACAATTTATTATGGCCTATGGTATCCTAAAAGTGAAGATTTTGCTTCGACAACATATACAGATGTTTATTGGAAAGGAAGTGTGGATGCTAGAAGAATCACTAGTGATGGTGAATATTTCCTTGGAAACAAACTTCTTTCATAGCTGAGAAAAAACAAGAGTCAGTTACTCTTTCCATAGTAAAATACAAGTATGTGGCACCAGTGGCATGTTGCACTCAAGTCTTACAGATGAAGCAAACACTAAAAGACATTAAGGTAGAGTACAATGACCTATGTTTATTATTAATGATAATTCAAGTGTTATTGATATATCAAAGAATCTAATGATGTATCCCAAAACCAAGCACATATCAACTTAAAATAAAAGGTTGCAGATCAACAAGTCACAGTGGAGTATATGCCAACACAAGACCAAATTGTAGACATATTCACCAAACCTCTTCCCAAGGAAAAATTTGAGTATCTAAGATAAAAGTTGGGAGTGGTGGCTTCTACATCACATCACTAGATCTTAGTGATAGGGCATGAGTCTAGGGGGAGTATCATAGAAGTCTTGTTAATCCCTAGTAGAAGAGAGAAAAGGCAACTCAGGTATGCATACTTTTGAAAATTTATAATGAGTTGATGGTTGCATATTTTTAGACAAATAGTGAGAAAGAGTCCCTTTTCCACTGATGTCAAAGGGGGAGAAGAAGTGAAAATACTCTATGCAAAATTTTGGATAAAAAGTGTAAATGTTAAATTAGATCAGATTATGTGTCCAAGTTGAGTTTAGGCAAATGTGTCATTGCCTAAGGGGGAGAAAGATTGGTATGAATATTTTTAGTTCATACTCATCAAAAGTCAATCCAAGAAATGCTAGAAAAGGAGCAAAATATTATAAGATCAGATCATTTAATTTTCCATCAATGACAAAGGGGGAGATTGTTGGCAATATGATTCTCATTGATATCGAAAGGTAGATTATTGGCATTTTGGATGTCATTGATGCTCAAGGTTGAATATGGTGATACAAGATATGTAAGGGATCCTATTAGAAGTTAAGGATCATTTGAGTGATTGTATGCATGAGTGGAATTCATTTGGTTCTTCATATTGATCATCTAGACATTTTGAGTCTATGATAAGAAAATCTCATAAGGTAGTTTGTTGACATCACCATTGCCACAAGTGGATGAGTCTACAGGAATTGGTCATATGGTTGTGATCACATTAGTCCTTAGTTTTTATGCACCATATTTGAATCCATGAGATGAAGCATAGTTGAATATATAGGGATGTAAAATTGGCTACTTAGATAGAATTCACTATTTTTTTATAGTTAGTCAAATTTGTAAAAGAGTTCAAGTAGAGCCAAGTAACATGTTTATGAGGTCAACATTTTCACACATGGAGGGTCAAGACAAAATTATCATATGGGTTTGTTCATTTTTTTGCCTAGTTCTTATGTACTGAATCTCAGGTCACATGATGTAGTGTGACAAAAGATATGCATGAGCAAAGTTGGGCTTCCAAGCATTTTGATGATGTTTTCCCACACTTAGTCAAATTTGAAGATGGAAAGAAAAAGCTGAGCAGGCATTTTTATGATTTTATATCTTATATTTATGAAGGTTATATATAATATGAATATATGGATGGAATCCCCTATGTGAGAGGATCCTATTCTCTAAAGTACAAGTCATGTGATGAAGCACATTAAAACTTATGCAAGAACAAAGTTGGCCTTCCAAGCAGTTATAAGCATAGTTAGCTCTATGGTAGAATAATATGAGTGATTAGATTAATGACATTATATCTCTCACATGAAAAGGACTCAAGAAGAAATGAGCATAAGGTTTTGTTCATTATCATACCTAGTTTATATGGTCCAAATTTTAGAACATGCAAATAAGCGAATCAAAATATATGAAGGTGCAAAGTTAGCCTTTTAGCCATATTGAGATGGTTCCCATACCTAATCAAATATGCACAAGGTAAATCTTGTGCAACTATGAATATCTAATGGCACTTAGGATCTCGAATCAAAAAGATCAACAAATGCATTTTAAAGTCGATAAGTTAAATTTTGGAAGCATACAATGATCAAATAGAGCTCATAATCCTATCAAAACTTGATCAAACGAATGTATTTTAAAGTTGATTAATTTGAATGAAGACCATCAGATTATGGAGCCAAACTTAATGTCAATGGTCATTATTTAAAAATATGTTCATCCCAATGTTCAAGCATTAAAACATGTAGGAAATTGAATTTAAGACATAAATTATGACACAATAAATTTGATTTATGTAATCAATCAATTTTTTGTAATAATTCATGTGAATCAAAACTAGAGCCTAATATATGTTATAAATAGTAATGAGATCAAGAATCATGGTGGTGGATCATGAGTTCAAGACATAGGAAACTTGCATTAAAAACAAGAACTAAAGTCCAACATAACAAAGTGTGATGAGTTAGCAAACAAGTGTGAACATAGAGAATATACAAAACCCTAAATGAAATGATTATATATGACATCTAGGATATAGTCATAAGTTGTAGTTGCTACTGCTAGTGTAGCTAAATTCTGTCAAATAGAGAAAGATAGAGACACAGAGATAGAGGGGTATAAAAGATAAGAGAAGGGAAGACAAGGAAAGAGAAGAGAGAGATGAAGTGTAAAGCATGAGTATTTATAGACCATACCTATAACAAATAACAAAGAATTGGATTCATTTATGAATCTATATTTTAATCTAGAGTTGTAGCTTCATAGTATAATCTAATAGGTAGGTGCCATCATATAAGCTGAGTTGGTGCTCAGTTAGGGAGTGGGTGATTCCTTAGAGTAAGTGCTCTTAAATCAGGGGATTGGTGTCTCCTTAAGGTTGGTGTCCTTAAAAATTTTAATCAGTGAGGTTATTTATTGTGAGGATGGATTAGAATGGTAAATTCTAGCAATTATTCTCATGGTCATTTTCCCATATAAGGTTTTCCGTGGTTTATCTAGTGTTATGTCTATTTGTGTGTATCTGATTTCATCATATAGTTTTAATCTACATTAAAAAGTTTTGAAAAGGACTAAGTTAATCAATATACTAATTCAACCCCCCCTGCCACTCTCAGTATATAATTGTGTTACAACACCACTTATGAGCCTTTTTTGTCCACCTAATTCCATGCACTTGCACTCAATGCATCTATAACTCTATTCAACTTACCACTTCTATGTTTTAAAATAAATGAATAAATTAAAGGAATTCAACCTATTTCATATGATTTTGGTTTAATTTATTTTCTTTGTGTACAAAATATAATGTTTGATGATATTTTTATAAAACAAACCCTTTCAAGAGAAAATAATGTCTCTATTTCTTGAGAGCTTACATAGTGACTTAAAACTATTAATCATAAATTGAATACTTTTGCATGGTATCATTCAATTTCTCATTGAAATAATAATGGGTATGCCCTCTTATATCAAAATTGCATCTATTTGTCTTCTAGTAGTACCACAATCAACTTAGAACACCTTGTTGAAATATGGTAATGATAACATTGATTATTTAGTTACATTTTATTCAAACTTTGAAAATTATTCTAAGTTGCAACTATCCATAAGAATTATTTTCTATCACCTCTCAATATTTCGATGATGGGTGCACATATTCCACTAAATTTTTTAATGATATTCTAGTAAATAATAGTTAACATATACAAATTAGTTGATTTGAATATGTATTTTGGTGATGGCCAGTCCATAATAGCATTTACCTTTTCTGAATCCATCCTCAATCCACCATGTTAGAACAAAAACCAAAATAAAACAAATTTTCATATATAATCTACACTTTTTCAAGTTGACCAACAACCTATCTTTTTTAAATCTTAGTAACACTTACCTCAAAAGCATTAAATGATCCTCATTCGTCTTGATAAAAAAAATGTCATTCAAATAAAAATAAAAATAAAAATAAACTTACTCAAATATATCTCCAACACTTCAAAATTGTGTCTTATGAATGTGCTTGGTGTATTTGTCAATCTAAATGGCATAACTAGACACTTTTACAAACCATCATTTGTATTTAATGTAGTTTTTCACTCATTGCCTTCTCAAATTTTAATTTTTTGATACCAGTCTTTAAATTTATCTTTTTGAATTACTTTTCTCCACTTAAAATATTTAGTAAGCCATCCATTTGAGGAAATGAAAATTTGTACTTGATAGTAATCTTGTTGATGGCTTTATAATCTATGCACATATTCCATTATACTTTTCTTAGATGCTAGCACTTATATAACTACACATGGAATCAATATTACTCTTATCAAACCCTTCTAAAAAAAAATGTATGTATATCTTCACCTTTTTATTCTCCATAGGTGTCAATCTATATGTTTATATTTAACAATTTTTTATATGTGTGGTTTTAAGCATTAAAGGGTTAGAATACATTATACATAAGGATGAATAAAAATATTCTAGAGTAGGCTAATTAATTGAAAATTAAGATAAATGGATATTATAAATTAAGTTGTTGAGTTACACTAAATATATATTATACACTCAAAACAATATGCATAAGTATGAAGAATAGATAATACTTATCTTATCTACAAATATGAAATAGATCTAAGAAGTATAGAGGTGGAAACATGCATGTCAAGATCAAGATATAGTATTCAAATTTTGTAAATATTATTTTTGGAGGCTTGGACATTTATGTTAACCCTAGGACACTTGCATCAATGCTTATATCTTGATCTTGACACAACTATCCTATATAGAATATTCATTGTATTGTGAAGTGACCAACTAGAGCCTTTTGGGTTTTTTTCACTTTTATATTGATGTCTTTTATTCATGTGCATAGGTTGTCAATGAATGTATGTGGATCAAACCCTAGCTCTTCATCATAGTTATTTTTACCATTACAAACCATGGGTTAGTAGGATCATAGTGTCAAGCTAACCTTAAGGACCCCTCTATCAATGAGCATTACCTACATAGCCAATAATCCAATGAGGGCCTCAAACTTATGTAGTTCTCTTCTAGGTGTTGTTTTTTGTGTGTACAATTTTGCAATATATTATATGAAAAGGCATGCAATTATCTACCTTTTAAATTTCAAAATATTGCCAAGGGTTTTTATTTGGGTGCTTTAGACATGAAATATGATTGTTCTTATGATTGATATGAAAATAGGGAAGAGTAGGGCAGTATAACTCAATTGTGAAATTGATTAAGTGAGATTGAATAGGTGTTTTATTAGTATTTATTATATAATTAATGAGTAGGATTATATTTGTATTTATAACACACATTTTGAAAATATCTCATGGTAGGGTTCAATAAGACAAATGGACCAACCCATAGGATTTGGAAAGAAATAAAATTATGTGGATTTTGAGAACGACACTTGATAATAATCTTGACACTTGCATCAACACAAGTGTCCCTATGTGATATGCAAGTGTTTGGTAGGATAGGAAGATATTAAGTATCTTAAAATTATAATGAATGATATATATTATATTTTAGGCTTTCTATATAGTGCATGATATCTGGGCCATCAAAAATGGTAGGGTCAAACTATAAGATAAACAATTAGGCATAGTAGATGATGAATGCAAGATTTTTTACAATAAGGAGATCTATAATTGAAGGTTAGATCCCTTATAGGTATTTTTAAAGTATGCAAGACTAATATGTTAGATAAATATAATTTTAGTATCTAAATTTCCCCCACTTTAATATAGTAATGCATAAAGATTAAATTACTATATTCAAGGAAATAAATGCATACCTAAGTGTGTATAAGATGACTTTCCTTTGCTTGAACCCATTGTGAGTATTTTTATGGTGTATGACATGGAACCAAGATTATGATACAGTATAAATCAATGCATATAATCTAAAATTTTACATAATTGAAATGCTTAAATATAAAGAGAGCAAGGAAGGAGTACACATGTGTGTCGATGCAACCAGGTTGCCCCTTGGTACTTTGACTTGATAAATACGCTTCCTTATGAATCATTGGAGTTAAAAGAAAGGTTAAGAAATTAATCTTGGAGATTTAAATTAGTAAATAGGAAGGAAAGTATGCTCTTAATCTAGTAGAAGGGTGAGTTGTGACATAGCCATTGAGATCATTGAGAATCTCAATCACACAACTCAAGTGACATTACAATAAAAGCCAAGTTAAGTGGTATGACCAACTCAACCTAAAAAAATGGAAGTAGTGTTAGTCCATTGAGGGTGTTTAATCTCAACCACACTACTAAAGGAATACAAATTTTTTAGATAAAAAGGCTCAAAATAATGCTTCCTCGTGAAAATGATGCTTATTGGTAAAGTATCAATGCTTCTTGGTAAATAAGTTTGAATATGTATTGTATTTTTTGGTGCACTTGCATGGAATATTCACCTATAATGTGTCTAAAGTTGAAATATATATCAAAATTTAACCTCTAATCTATAAATATGTATAATAGTTGTCACAAATCTAAGAAACTCTATCTCAAATCTATAAAAATTAGTGTAATATATAAGATTCTAACCCAAGTGTATATATAAATAATGTAAATTGTAGTGAAATTTTGTAAATTTTGAGTGTTGTATAAGTGTGGAGGTCATATCTATGACATGCCCTCACTAATATGCCCCACTTTTAAGGTGAGGGGAATGGAATTTAGTAGTTACCATACCTCAAAAAGATAAGATAACTATATAATGTGTGTATGAATCATGTAACATATAGGAGTGTCATGTATAAGTAGATATATCAATGAAGCTCACAGTATGTGATCACAACAAGCCCTAAAATACATAATATTATATCATCGTATCATCTATAAGGTAATGAGGCAATCTCATTAAACAATTAAGCACACACACAAGAGTACTCAAAGTCACACAAAATGGGTCTAAAGATACCATAAATAAGGGACATATTCAAATGTCGCACACTTAAATTAATGACATATTTAAATGTCCATATAGAAATATAAAGAAAAATATAGTGTAATAGGCGTCAATAAGTAAGGAACATATTCAAATTTTTCACAAGCAAGATAATATCAAGGAATAAAAAGACACTCATGGAAGTGACAATTGGAATGAGTGAATTAAAAGTAACCAACATAAGCATATCATATTAGTCCTGGCATTTATGTGATATCAAAAATATCATACAAAATAGCATATCAGGTACACTATGAAAGATATAATCATGAGTATAGGTATGTATAAGTGTTAATATATAATTTAAACATGATAATGTAAAGGTGATCATAAAATAATATAACATGTATCAATCATGATCAAAAAAATAGATGTCTGTAACGTAATATGTCACATGGGAAGAGAAAAGTTCCAACATTTGTATGTGAAATTATCATGGACCTTGTGTATGCCTATATCACACTAAATTATGCATGAAACATATATCTATATAGAAAAGATATGTTATCTACTAACATAAAGTAAACAATATAGATGCTAAGGAGCTAATAAACATGTGAATGTTGAATACTTTTGTATTTTTGCACTTGTTTTAATGTTTTTATATTTTCTTTAATATTTAATTTTTTTGAAAATTTTAGAAAAAATTATTTTTATGTTTAATATTTGTGAAAATTCATGATGTTCATTGGGTTCTTGATATGTTTTATTTCAAATTTATCCAGATAGTATACATATTTTCCCAATTTTTTTGTAACTATGAAGGGGCTCAACCAATTTGGTTTGGAATTTCCTTTTTATCTTTTTTGCATTGGTATTCTTTTGATTTTATTTTAGTATGAAATTGTAGACACCAAAATTATGTCACACATGTACATAACTCCTTGTGTCAAAACCCCCCTCGATCCCCTTTTAATAATCAGCCTTCTTAACCCATGTTTTCACCCCTCACACATTTAATTAATTTAAAGCTATTTAATTAAGTTAATTAAAAACTACTTATGCCACTTTACCTAGCCACCTCATCCTAAGACTAATTTTTACCCTCTAAGTCACCTCAAGACTTAGTCCCCTAATCTTAACTACCCATGACGTGTTCTCACCCCTAACATAAATTCCTAACTAACTACATTCTTCTTAACCTCTCATTTCTACCATTTTTTAATAGACACCACACTTGGAAAGAGAAGGAATAGAAAATAGGATAAATATAACCCTTTTACCTATTCTCATGCCACCAACATCAATCAGCCCTCGGTCAATGTTAACGAAATAATTGATGTTGATTACTTAAGCCAAATTCCAAGCTAATATTTAGGTCAACAAAAATTAAAAAAATCAATCATTCACATATAGGTTTTGGCATTTAACTTTCTACATCTAGGTTTACCATTACTCTACACAAATTAGTCCAGATTAGGAATTGATATACTACACAGAGCTTGGATTATTCTAAACTAGCAGCACATGCTTATCTTTTATGTTCACGTATTGCTTCAACATGCCTCATCAGAGCCATCTATCTAGCACTCACAATTCATCTATTTCACCGGCTATGTATATCTCTATGTTTTTTAATTCCTTTAAATAATCATTTTAAAATTACTTTACATTATATTATTTATCATTTTATGAATTTCTCAACTCTCCTTATGAAGGAGTTGTAAAACTCCTTCGCTTATTTCCCTCTACTTCAAACATACTAAACCTCTATCTAGACCCACCTGAGTCTTACCCACTCCTTTATGACTCTTTCCAACCTCACAAACTTGACCAATATCTACCTCCCAACTTAGAAAAGTCTCCTACAACCTCCTAAGAACTTACTACCCCTACCAACATCAGTCACATAACTGACATCAATCATATCTCCTTATCAACATCGATAGCCTAGTCGACGTTAGTGACTATGTATTTCCACCAACTTCTCTGAACCTACCTAAATAACCTCCAAAAACATAAATAACTCACATTACCTACATTGTGTCACTCTCTAATTCACTCAAACTGTAAGAATGGTATGAATATATCTCCTACTCTCTCTTTCATTTTGTCATTTATTACCATTTTATTTCAAAAAGTTGACTTTCATCCCTAAAGAAGTTTGACACTTCCAAGAACACACACATAGCTTGGCAGCCCACTCATATATCTACTAAAAAATATTTTTGGTTTTAGTGATTTCTTATTTGTAGGTAGTCCTCCCTAGCCAAATAAGAGTGATCAACATCATTTGGATATGGTGTGCAACCAATGTAGGTTCTCTCTAATCTCTAATCCCTACCCTTCATCTTTGTTTCTCTTTAGACATCAAATAGATTCAAATTTTAGTGAAACATTTTTGGCACACCTAGTGGGACCCTGGAGTTTTCCTTGGGTTCATTTCTTATTTTAAGCATTCATATAGGTGAATTATAGTGAAAATTTCATTCCTTGCACTTTCTCCCTCACTTTTTTCTCAAAATTAAATATTCAACATTTTATTTTATGTTTAAAGGCAATAAACTAAAATTTCTTCTTCCTTGCCACTCTTCTCTTTCTTTTACCTCTAAAAGAAACTTATCATTTTTCTTGCAAGCTAAAAGAATCTCTTCATTATCTATTTATTGCATGCACATAAAGCTAATGAAATTCATTCTCTTTTCCTATTTCATCATTATTTTTATTCAAATCAAAACACTTCATATTTGGGTTTAAAACTTATTGTACTTCATTGTTTACTTATTGCATATTAGCTCACCTAGTTAATTACAAGCATTATGAATGAATTGTAATACACCAATGTTACACTACTAGATCACACTCATAAAAAAAAACATCTGAACTCACCTAAGATAAGTCCCATTGGGATTTCATCACCTGGTGGATCACTTTACCCTGCTCAGCTATCCTACTTGGATTTCACCACCAAGGGGAGAACCCACTCCAATCTATGGTTGAGTATAAACTCTAGACAAAAGGTATATTTTGGCTAAGCAACTTGGCTTGGATTTAGTTCCATGAAGTGTGAGGATAAATCCCCTATAATAAGCCATGTACCTATTCTAACATAGATTTCCTCTTGAGCACTAAAACTAACCTAAAACCAGCTCTAGATTGCTTTCTAGTACCTTCGGTAACCAAACTCTCATCTCACTATCTAATTAAGGAATAAGCCAACATGAGACTAAAATTAATCTCTAGAAGTTAATAATTGATGGCTATATGTTCTTTTTCTTCTTTTTTATTGCCTTCTATATTTTAGAGTTGGTAAGGATGTTTTTAGATTGATTTAAAAAATAACACTATTCATAATACTCAGGTTGTATAACCTATTATATCAGGTTTTTTTAGTGTTCATCCTCCTTATACAGACCTCTTACATCCTCTATTTTGCTTATATTTTGCCTCTAGGTTTCTAAAACATTATATTTTTCATCTCTTAGGACTCCATAGTGATTAAAATCAGTTAAATCCACTGACGTCGATAGACATTAACCTATTGACATCGGTCAAATGACTGATGTCAATGATTGTGTAATTTGGTAATTTTTAGTTTTCTCAAAATAGCAAGCTAAAATAACTTACCTACCTACACCCAAACTTAGTTTTTCCACACTCTATCACTAATACAGAGTTCTAAGATTATTTATGTTTCTTCTTGCATGGTATTGACACAAAGCCAAGCCAAAATTCTTATTGATTATGCAAGCTAATAACCACTTCTACTTTCCCCTCTTGTTGTTAATTCTATCATGGAGCATACTTCAAATATAGAGCATACTCCCAACCCTAACCAAATTCCCATTTTGCCTTAAGGAGATCAATAATTTACTAGATTTCTTGATCATAATGTGGCATCCCTTCAACATTACCTTACCATGAGCCAAACCCATAATTCTTTGGGTGACCCACTATATGGTATGCCAACTTCTTTGATGGAAACAAATTCAATTTCATCTATCTCCACTATGTTCCCCATGGTTACTAAAACCACCACTTCAACAAGTAACCCAACCATAAATAATGTCCAAAGTTTAGCATCACCAACTACCCAGTCCCACCTAACCCCTATCATGACTTCCCTACCTTCACAACCACAAGCAATTCAGTCAAGTCTAACCCCATTTTATAATTTTGTGGTACCCATCTTGTCTACTCTCACACCTATAATTACATGAGTTATGACTCAGCCTTCACCTAGTATAACAATGCCAACAACCCAACCTATAATAACAACATTTAACCAAAGCACTATCTCTAACCCAACGGGACAAGCCCCTTTCATTTCTACCCCCCAGCCTATGACTCACTACCCCTATGTTGCATCAACACAACCATAACAAGCTATATCATACACTACCTCTAATTCTTATCAATATCCCTATAACTTAGGGGGTATTTCCTAAACCAATCCCCATCTAGACCTCATTCGGATGTTGATGGACAACATGTCTAGTCTAGAGACATCTATATCAGGTTCAAAGAATGTGTTATCTTATGATCAAATATGCAATGAGCCCATCCACCCTTATATGTCTATTCACCCTTATCTAATTCAATGAGAACTCCCAAAATTTACTCTCTTCTAGAGTAAAGAGGACCCATATTAGCATTTATGAGTATTTAGACATGCTTGTTATTTAATAGGGCACGATGATGTGTTCCTACTTCACACCTTCCCTAAGTCTCTTTTAGGTGTTGTCCTAGATTGGTATAGCTCTATAACTTAGCACTCCATTTTCTCATTTACCCAACTCACATAATTATTCCTAAACCATCTCTCTATCAATATTTCTAAAAAGGTTTCTATTACAGACCTTTATTCAATTAAACAATTTGATGATGAGTTTATTGTAAATTTTGTCAATTGTTGGAGAGGCTTAATAAATCAAATATCCTTCCCTTTACCCCAACCTAAGCTTCTTGAGATCTTGTTGAGGTAATGTGCTAAGAATATTTTCTCCACACTTCGAGTACAAACTTTTTGCATATTTGATGAAGCCTTTAAAATGGCACAAAAACTCAAGATCCAAGCTATAGATGAAGCTAGAGTCAAGTTGCATAGTAAAAATGCCAATTCTAAATAAAATGACTCCTCTTCTTCTAAACCTTATCCTTCTAACCAAAAATCTAAAGGCTTTTCAAAATCCCACAACCACAAACCAACCTAATTCCTTGACCTCACAAAATTTGACCAGGCAATTCCAACAACGGTATGAACAAAGATGATACACTCCCATTGGGGAGTCATACACTTCCATTTTGGAAAAGATATTGCAATAGGGAGCCATAACCCTTCCTCAAATCAAGACTCCTATATATTTTGATCCCTCCCAACCTATTCCTACTTGGTACAAGGAGGATGAGTTTTGTGTCTACCATCAAGTCAAAGGCCACAATTCTAATAACTATAAAATAGTCAAGAACATTATTCAAGACATGATTGATAGGGGTGATCTCATCTTAGATAACCTAAATACACTTGATAATCAAAATATGGATGTGTTCATATAACCTTTTCCTAACCATTCACCCAATCAAAATAATATTTAGACCACGACTGATAACTCATGTGATCATAATATCCATACAGTCAATATGGTCTTTCTTTTACCTCCAATCTAACCTCTCTCACAACAAGAGGCACCCATTTTACCTACTTCTCCCCCACAATTGGTGGAGTTTTCTTTTCCCATCCTTCCTCCTCAATTAGAAGAGCCTACTTCACCCATTCCATTTCCATGTGAGGAAGGGCCTCCTTTACCTCTCCTTTTGCCATAAGAGGAGCCTATATTTCTAGTTTCTTTTGCATCCATTTTACCTATCCTCTTACCACTTGAATACCATGTGTTACCCATTCCTCAACTACATGTTAAAGGGAACATCATTCCTATGCTATATCCTCTTTATTAACCTTCTTCACCTACCTCTCCTCCATCAATGGAAGGTAGTACTCCATCCACTCCTCCTTTGCACCTAGAGTAGCCAGTGTTATCTACCCCTACATTAGATGAGATACCTATTGTGCCTACTCCAATTCAACCTATTTTACCACTTATTTTACCTATGGAAGATCATACTTTACCTATTCCTCACCCATATTTAAAGGGAGTAATTATACCTATGCTCTACCCCCTTGAGGAGCCTTCTTCACCTACCTTTCCCCCACCTGTGGAAGACAATGCCTCTTCTCCCATCTCTGTCAAAGAAGACTCCATTATGGTTATTTCTCATCTTTGGCTTAAGGTAGTAGAGGCCAAAAATTTCCCTCTTTATCAATCACCTAAGCCTCCTAAATTAGCAATCATAATGCCTATGTCAACTTCATCTAAACCCTTCTCATGGTTAGTGGTAAATCTAGAATTTATTGACTCCATGAAGCTAGATCATGTGGCATTTTAGGACTGATTTAAAACTCCTTATCCTACACAACAAGTGTCATCCTCTAATGCCAATCCTCTCACTGCCCTTTACCCTAAGGTCTTTGATAAAGTTATAACTTCATCAAAATCACTAGAAGCTCATTATTCTACATCAGAGCCCTCACCCTCATAGGTGTCTACCATATTACAATAGATCAAGTTTTCAGGCATTTGCCTAGTCTCTAATCTAATTCATCCATAGGTGAAATTAGATCTGATTCTCTAACCATAAGTTGGAGTTTTATAGCTTGAACTAAGGAAGAATGTTATGTTTCCTAGATCTCATTGATCCTTCCCTCTTCTACCCTCAATTTTTCCTTTAATTTTAGGACCACATCCCTCTACTTTAATTGGGTTATCACCGATCTAAGTGAAATCAAAGGCTAAGTTAGCTCCACTACTACCTCATCCACCTAGTAGGCCTTTCACATCTAACATTGTGACACATACCATCAAGAAAGTGTCAGCAAAACATGTGGCTCCATTGCCACCTAAAAGGGTGCCATGCAAAATCACCCTCATGACTCCTAAACCAAAGAAGGTGTCTACCCCTATTATAAAAACAAGTTCTAGCCCACTTGTCAGCTCTCAAATATTTTTCCTATGTTAGTTTTTGTAATCCTCCTTAATAAATCTTCCTCCCATTAAGCCTTATAACCCTCTTAGACTGAAGCCATCTTGGTTTGATGATACACAAGTGTATCTATATCATCATTCACCTAGACATGATACTAAGAGTTATAAAGCTCTCATAACAGTCATTCAGTAACACTTTGATATCAAAACTCTCTTTATTGATACTCCCTTTAACTTCTTGCTATTCCACCCATGGCACCCACAATGCCTCATACTATTCCACTTGAATTCAAACCCAAATATGTTGTCGTAACCCTTTTAACACATTCTTCACTTATGTTTCAGATCAATAGGATTAATGTGACCACATGATCATAAAATCAAAAGGATAAAAGAAATAAAAAGGTCACTACCCCTTGGGCTCATCCATTCTCCAAAGATACTCCTCCTTCAAATATCAATATTCCATCTTGGGTGTCCCAAAACCAATATCTTCAAAATTTATTAAAAACTCGATGGTGAAATAATTTCACCAAACTCCTATAAAAATGTCCTTGTATGAGTTAATCCAAAACTCACTCCAACACCTTCAAATTTTGATTAGTGCCTTGCAATTAGTTGAGTTACAACCTGATGATCCCCAACCTCTTACAACTTTGGTCGGCTCTCTTAACACCATCTCCCTAATTTCTTTTAGTGATTCAAAAATTCCACTTCAACACCTGAAAGATCAAGATTCTACCCTTTTTATGACCACATATATCGATCAAACTAATTTCAAAATATTCATGATCGATGTAGGAGCTAGTATTAATATCATCTCCACCCATGCCTACAAATATCTAACCTTTCTCGATAATTGCATGTCTCAAACCAACGTGGTGCTCCACTCCTTTAATGATACCATAGCTACTACAATGGGAACTATTGTGTTACATATCCATGTGCACCTCCACACAATTTTTAAGCTTTTAGACATTATATAAGGAGATTTGTAATAAAACATACTACTTATATAACCTTGGATACATGTTATGACATGTGTGCCCTCAACTTTGCATCATTGTATCAAGTTTGAGCATAATGGATAAGTGCATGCTATTCCCATCGACCCACCTCATTTTAAAACATACAACATGACTTATAGCCCTAATGATTTTCTCATTCCATTAAAGACATTATCTCCTCTACATTATACTTCTAAATCTTCCACAATATCTACTATCCTGATTACATAGATATTGGCAACACAAATTCTTGACAAAGACCCCATGGAGGAAATTTTCAAGCATCTGTCACTCAGAGAATATCATTTATTGTTACTCAACTTGTTACATACTCCAAAAGAGTATGGAAAGCTTCATATGCACCCTAATTATGCTCCCCATATTGGGATGGCCATCTAGTATGGTCCCCCTAACCTTTGAACTAATTTCACATTTGGGGGAATTGATTGAGCTCCCATCGTTAATAATCTATCCTCTTCACCACAACCATTTACCTATGACTTCTCTTTCCTAGGAAAACCTAGCTTTGCTCACAACTATCTTTATAGGTTTGCCTAGAAATGATTTGGTTTAGATCATTATGATCAAGGTGTTCATACACCTATTGAATATCCCTCCATCAAAACCATTGAAAATGCTAAAAAGTACCATGGAGTGGGTTTTGATAAACCAACTAAACTTACCAAAGCTTCTCATATACCAATTATCAAAGATCTAGTCTCTCCTTCTCCATCCTCTTCTCTTCCATCACCTACTAAATCAGAGGTATCTATACCTCCTTAAAAAAATTCAATAAATGCCATCCATTTGGGGCCCCTCACCTATCACTTAGGTAAGGAAACAAGGTCCCTTCCTCTCATTCATCTTGAAATGTTTGATGAAGATTATCCCACTATCAACACTATCCAATGTCAAGATGATGATGTTATTCTCACATACATGGGTGTATATGATTTCTATATCAAATTATCACTCCCATCCAAAACACAAGCTATGTTAAATGATTCAACCATTGACGTCAATTTTCCCCCTCACCATAACCCCCATGTCCTTAAGATTGGCCAATCTTTGGACTCCTCTGAGAAAGCTAATTATGCGACATTTCTTAATGACCATAGCAAAGCCTTCGCTTGGTCTTATAATGACATGCCTAGTATCAACCCCTCTATCGTCATCCACAATATTGTCACCAACTAAGATTCTAAACCTATTAAGTAGAATATTCAAATAATACATCCTCATATTGCTCTCCTTGTCAAACAAGAGCTCCAAAACCTCCTTTTTGTTTACTTTATTCAACCCATCAACTACCCATAATGGGTTTCCAATATTGTTCTTGTCACAAAAGAGATAGGGGAATTTACATCTACATCAATTACTATGACCTAAACCTCACTTGTCCAAAAGATGGCTTCCCTTTACCAAGTATTAACCAACTTGTTGATCTAAAAGATGGCCATGAGATGCTATCACTTATGTATATGAGATGTTATCACTTATGTATAGGTTCTCATGTTATAATCAAATCCTAGTTGCTCTTGAGGATCAACACAAGACAACTTTCATTACCCCATGGGGGACTTTCTATTATCAGGTCATGCCCTTTGGTTTGAAGAATTCTGGTGCCACCTACCAATGCACCATGACTTACATCTTCCATGATCTCCTACACAAAATTATGGAAGACTACGTGGATTACTTACTTGGAAAGTTTAAACTTCACCAAGATCACTTAATGATTCTCAAAATCATATTCACTCATTTCCTCCAATATAACATTTGACTAAACCCAAAGAAATGAGTCTTTGGTGTCCTTTTTGGTAAGCTCTTAGGCTTTATCATTTCTCTCTATGGTATTGAAGTCAAACCTACTAAGGTTTGATCAATATTAGACATGCCTTCACCTACTAATATCAAACAACTTTGTAGCCTACAAGGCAAGCTTCAGTTAATCCATAACTTCATCTCTCAGTTGTCATATTGTTTCCAACCCTTTCACCATCTCCTCAAAAAATATGTCTCCTTTTATTTTAATATATATTACCAAGAAGCCTTTGATGTACTCAAATGGTACCTCCTTTCCCCACTGGTTATTATTCCACCTAAGGAAAACTAGCCTTTCTACCTTTACATCTCTGCAATGGACCATTTTATAAGTGCTATGATTGCACATCGAGATAATCACCATCAAGAATAAGTGGTTTAATACATAATCCACACACTTATTGATTATTAAACTCAATATACCCATAATAAAAATCTTTGTCTTGAAATGATCCTTATAGCTTCCAAGCTCTGTCATTACCTCTTAAATCATAAAACCTACATCGTCACCCATATTGATCCCCTTAAATACATGCAGTAGAAGCCATATTAAAACCAACATATATATCATTGGCTCATACTCCTTGCTAAATTTGACTTAGAATTTATTCAATAGAAGTCTATTAAAGGGCAAATGATTTTTGAACAGTTAGTTGTCACCCCTTTACCTGACAACCAACCTTCAAACCTCAAATTCCCTAATGAATCTATCATAGCGCTCTCCATCAATGACATCTATTATCAAATGATTATGCTATTTGATGGGTCTAAATGTCAACATGGTGGGGGTATGGGGGTCATCCTCATCCATCTTGATGGTGAGCCTATGCCTTTGTCATTTAAACTAGATTTTGAATGTACTAACAATATGGTTGAATATGAAGTTTTGATCTTAGGGATTCAAATGGGTATTTTATTAAGTGTCAAATCAATAACCATTTTTGGTGACTCCCAGCTAGTGGTTACTTAGGTTAATGGTTCCTACCTATGCAAAAATGAAATTTTGCAATGATATAAACATCATGTAGATACGTTATTGGAATCATTTGACTCCTACCTCTTGTAAACTATTCCTCAATCTACAAACAAGTTTGCTGACATAATGGCTTCTCTTGCTTAATACATACCCTCTTCACCTTCTTCCTCAAAAATCTATCACTATACATTGCTTAACATTGCCCTCCTATGTATCAACTAACATCATTTTCATAAGAAATGTAACTCACAACCCACGTGACTTATGGTACAAGCAACTCATGGATTACCTCTCCTTTTCTATTACCCCTTCTGACCTCTCCAATAATAGGATATGTGCCTTCATGAAACATGTCACTCATTACACTATGCTAGGGGGACTTCCTTACAAGTGAGGTTTTGATGGTCTCCTCCTTAGATGCCTCACTAGTACTAAGATACTCTTCACCATTAAGGAAGTTCATGATGGCATTTATGGTGGAAATTTCAATTGTAACATAGTTGCCAAATGTATCCTTCAACTGATACTATTGACCAACATTCCATCAAGACTATAGTAATTAGATTCAATGTTGCATCAAACTTCAACAACATGCTAACCTCCTTCATGTTCCAATCCATGCCTTAGAAGTTGCTAAAGACTTCTAGACCTTCTCCCAATGGGGTTTGGATCTAATCGGTGAGATTAACCCTCATTCATCTCTTTGTCACCATTTCATCATTACTATGACTAAATACTTCACCAAGTGGGTTTTTGGCCATTCCTCTCATCTCCACTAAGGCTGACAAAATTATTGACTTTATCAACCATCACATCATCTATCATTTTGGTGTCCCTTATAAAATTATAACAACCAACAGCAAATCTTTCAAAAAAAAGACTATCTAAAATCTTTGTGACACTTTTAGAATAAAATTAATCTTCTCATCATTATACTATCCACAAGAAAATGGATAGGTATAATCTTCTAACAAAACCTTAACCAAAATCCTCATGAAATTAGTTAATGATACTGGCAAGGATTGGCACATGCACATTCCCTTTGCTTTTTGGGTTTACTGCAATAACATTCAAACCCCTACAGGTGTTATGCATTTTCCCTTGGTCTATGAGATGGAAGTTGTTTTGCCTCTTGAGGTCAAGATTCCTTCTCTTTACATTTCTCTATAATACATACTTGTTAATGATTACTTTCACCAAGAGCATTTTACTCAACTTGAGTTGTTTGATGAACACCATCTCATAGCCCTCAACCACCTCCAAATCTATCAAGAGCGTATCAAATGTGCTTACAACAAAAACCTCAAGGAGTGAGATTTCAATATCAAAGATCTCATCTTAAAGGAAAATCAACATGTGACGAACATGTAGAAAATAAAATGGGGTAAGTTTTCTCTTAATTGGCTTGGACCCTACATCATAACTCATAAGTATGGCTCAAGAACATATCACTTGTCTTGTCTCAAAGAAGGCTAGAACCTAAGCCTTTAAATTATTTGCACATACAACCATTATTTTGTTAATAAAGTGATGCTTCACCTAGTGTTTAACTTGAGCTCATCCCTTGAGCAACCCTATTACATTCATCTCCCTTCCCCTTAACCCTTATTCCCACACACTTAGTTAACTTATGAAGTGCTATGGTTTTGCCCTCAAAATGGAAAACCTCTAAGCTTTTATAGCTATATCCATGAATAAAGTTAAAAAACAACAAAAATAAAAACAAAAAACAAATGGGATACATAGACAAGTTATAATCTCTCAAGTCATGATTCTCAACGTAGACTGCTCCCTTGAAGGACAACTATATAACTTCTCCTTGATACTATAAATAGACTGATCCCTTGAAGAACAACTATTAAAAATAAAAAACAAAAGGTTAGACCACTCCCTTGAAGGATGGATAAGCCAAGCTTTGTTATCAAGGGAAATAATGAATTAGAAGCTTCTCATATTGATCAGCTTCATATGACCTCAACATTAAGAAAATATCATTATAGGCTTCCTGTATTGATCAATTTACATTAAAAAACTTTAAATCATGGATTTTCCCATAGTAGCTCTTGGGTCACCCAAAAAAGGGGTGTACCATCCACACTAAGAATGTTATGTTACCCAAACACTCTCATTCCTTTTACCTTTTTCCCCTCATACTCTTTCAAGGGACTTTAAACTCACTTGACACAAGGTGAGTATGATGCTTCTCTAACACACAAATGGTCAAACGATTCAAAGCATGAAAGAGTCTTATACTCATGAGCTTATTTATGTTGTGATTATGGTCTTTACCAATACATGAGCATTGTCCCTCTTTTTTTTCATCCCAATCACATGTCAACTTCTCTTCTGAGATCACATCTCACAACAAGATTCAATCACCTCCTCACCTTTTTTCCAATCTTTTTTTATTATTAGAGTTATGTGTTTAAAAAATATTATCACTCAAATATCCATATCAAGCAAAGATACTCAAATAACTAACCAAAACCATACTAAAACTAACAAACTATTTCCCATTAATCCATTTCATATTGTCCCATGTGAAATACACCAATCATGCAACCATAGTTTCTCTAAAAAACAAAAAATAGGAAAACTATCAAGCCTATGCCATTTATTTTAATCATATACCATCAAAAATATGGAAAAATACTTAAATAAAAAAATATCCAACCCATTCATTTTAAGCATACACCATCACAAATATGGAAAAGTGCTAAGATGAAGTTAACCAATCAACTATGCATATACCATCACACATATGGGAAATGTTAGTCTAACTCAACTAACATGCTCAGTATTATAGCATTAACATAACATAAACATCCATATCATTATAATAAATTCAACATCATCACCATCACATACACACATCTCAAAATAACAAACTCTCATATATATATATATATATAGACACACACACACACACACACACACACACACACACACACACACACACACACACACACACACACACACACACACACACACACACACACACACACACACACACACACACACACACGTTAAATATGAATATAAATCCATGAGTCATATCAAAAAGAACATCTCTCATCTTCAACTCATAGGCTATTGTGTATATAGCATATATAATAAAATCAAAAATATCATTTGGCCCTCATAATACTCAAGGTTATAGTCATGCTCATGAAGTAGCAATATCATCACCACTCTTTGCCTATCTACATATACATGAGCTAGAATTTGTGGCAATGGTACAAGCTTGTACCATTACATCTTAGGGATGTATAGCTACATTTTTGTCTCTCTCTCTCTCTCATCACTCCCTATAAATTTGGTGGTGGCCTTCTGACATGAACCATGGGATGCACACCTATCCACCACGCAAGATAATTCATTGTGCATCTAGGATCTACCACACTTAGGCCTATTAGTAGCTCCTCAAAATCCTATCTCTTGGGGTAAAGGTAGGGGTTTATTTATATCATCCCTCCTCTATAGAGGAAATGTAGGAGGCACGTCGTATAACAAACCAAACTATCACTTGACATGTGCCATGGGTATCATCTCTAACTCTCCAACTCATCTCTCTCTAACCCATAACGTGCTTTGTAAATCAATAAGTTGTTATTCATATCCTCTAAATGTAGGGTATGTCAAGTAGGGCCTCCAAACAATATCTATGGAAATCAATCCATCTATTATATGCCTATAATAATTAATGTCTCACACTATGACATCTATTCATGTCTGAGCCATACCCTCTCTCCACTATCTAAACCTAACCCTAAAAACTAGCTACAATTGTAATGGGTAGCTCCAATGTCCATGTCACCATGATGTGCTCATATGCCCAATAATGGATTAAATTCTTGACACACAAATTGTACCATCATCGTAGCCTCAAACCCCATAGCTCTCTATATAACTATGCCAAAAAAGATGATCCCCATGCATATACTATCCACTTCTCAACTATATATGCCAAAACACATGTCAATGCAATAGGAAATATCCCACCATCCACATTTGGTAGTACATATACTATAGTCCATATCATCACTAGGATACTCGATCAGTGTTACTCCTTATCGGTAGTGTATAGTGGCTCATACATAAATCTCACTAAGTGATATGTCACCTCACTAACATGTTTTTTGAATAATATATCCATGTGAATATCATGGTCCTCTCTTGAACATGAGAAGAGATCCTCACCTTGGAGTAGTAGCTATAAAATACTTTATACATCCTCTTGTATCACTATTAACTCTTTAGTAGATAATGGAAAGTGTTGGTGGTGTGATCCCACCTCTTTGTCAAAGCTATCATCAAGCTAACATCACATGAAACTTGGAAATATCATCACACTCCTCCTAAACCTATGACTGCCATGTGCTCCCACTCATCCATATTGACATCCATCCTCGTTAGTAGCATAGGTAGTTGATCTCATAATATCAACTCCTACCTAGCTTGTATCCAAACACACAAACCTCAAATCACATACTTTCTAATATAAACCTCTACCCTTTTTCCCTTCTATTTGGGAGAACTACATTATCTTTAGGCCCTCGCCCAAGCTATGTAGGCAACACTTAGTCGACATGGGCTCTTCTAAGGTTAGCTCAGCCATATACCCACCTAATTATCTAACCTATTAACCCACCTAAACCCTAGGCCCAACTTATTATATTTCAACTATAGGCCCCATGGCCTATATCTTAAACTCTAAGCTGTATGACCTATATCTCACACCCTCAACCCCATAACCTATATTTTAAGCCTTAGGTCCCATGATCTATTTCAACCTACCTTTTCCTAACCACTTCTCTTAAAAAAAATTTAACTATACCTCACCTTTTTTCTTTACACATTGGGAGAACTCCATAGATTGGAGGCCCTCACCTAGGCTATGTAGGGTCAATCGACATGGGGTCTTCTGAGGCTAGTGTATCTATTAGGCTCATCAACTAACTCAATTAGGAATCCAAAATGGGCCTTTTCTTCCTATTTGAGGTTTTTTCTTATGACTGGCATCGGTCTTATATGTTGATATTGATGCTTGGTGTCAATTGACATTGATGCTGGTATCAACTAATGTTGGTGATTGGTTCAACTCTAGGGCTAAATAGCCCATCTCTAAAAATTTAGGGTTTTTCCTAACCCCTCCCAAATTTACCCAAACCTACCCTTAACCAATTTATTACCCCTCTACTTTCACTCTCTCCCACCAAACATAACAAATTAGCCAAAATAACAAATTAACTACCTTAAATTAAATTTAATTCAAAGAGCATCCTACCTCATCTCTCCATCTCCTCTAAGTTGGAATGGCTAGCACTTGTGGTGGTACACCTCTAGCTGGGTCTCCTCCTACTTCTACCATCTCTACCAATACCAACACTCTCAGTCACACCATGGCCCACCAAGGGCTCAATCTAACCCTTACTCTCACACACTCTTCTTAACCACTTATCTCTCACCAACTCACCACAAAAGATAGGTGAGAGATATCATATGCCCCACAACACTCAAAACTCTTTTTCTCCAATAAACTATCATAAATGAGTTTTAGTGGGCCACCAAACCCCTTTTTATCAAATTTGGTCACCCATCAACATCAGTAGTCTTGACCTAAGATGTTAATGTTAGTAATACTTCCTACTAACATCAGTGACATAACTAACATTAACAACCTTAAAATTATAGTTTTCAACCCCAACCACCACCCTTTGGACTACACCCTAAGTCTGGGTTAACTTTAGAGATCACATATATCTCCCTAACCACAACAACCAAACCTTAGAGATCACTTAAATCTCCACCCATGATGACTCTAACTAGAGATCATGAATATCTCCTCAACCATTGACCCTTTTGAACCAACCTTACATTGCTTGTCTTGACCACTTATGCTACCTCACTATAGTTGACTATTATATGCACACATGTATATCAGGTGTTTTAGATCACAACCAAGCTAGTCTTGTCACCTAAAACCTTTTGTGTTTACTAAGAGCACTTCTTACCTTAAATAACTAGAACACATGGATCATTAAAGCTACAACTTTGATCATTTTAACCTTATTATCTATCACTTAAAAGATATGATTTGGTTATTTCTATTTGAGTTCTCCTCACCTTTATATTATTGATTATGTTGACTATAACTTGTAGTAGTATACATGTACACAATGATGTTACCATGCTCTCACTCAACATCCACCCACCCAATTAACTCCTTATCAAACTGGTACCTAATTCTATATTCTCCTCTGTCGGTTCCCATTTTGAGGGGGGATACCTCATCCCATACCTAGAGCATCCAACTCCTATTTTTGTCTTGAAACTTATCAGTATAGATCACAAGACAAAAAGGGGAAAATATAGACACCAAAATTATGTCACACACATGTGTAACTCCCTTTGTCAAAACCCCCCTCGATCCCCTTTTAATAATTAGCCTTCCTAACCCATGTTTTCACCCCTCACACATTTAATTAATTTAAAAATATTTAATTAAGTTAATTAAAAACTAATTATGCCACCTTACTTGGCCACCTCATCCTTAGACTAATTCTTACCTTCTAAGTCAACTTAAGACTTAGTCCCCTAATCCTAACTACCCATGACTTGCTCTCACCTCTAACATAAATTCCTAACTAACTACATTCTTCTTAACCTCTCATTTCTATTATTTTCTAATGGACACCACACTTGGCAAGAGAAGGAATAGAAAATAGGCTAAATATAGGCCTTTTACCTATTTTCATGCCACCAACATCGGTCAGCCCTTGATCGACATCAGTAGAATCATTGATGTCAGTTACTTAAGACAAATTACAAGTTAATACTTGGGTCAATAAAAATTAGAAAAATCAATCATTCACGTACAAGATTTGGCATTTAAATTTCTACATCTAAGTTTACTGTTACTCTACATAAATTATTCTAGATTAGGAATTAATATACTACACAGAGCTTGAATTCTTCTAAACTAGAAACACACACTTATCTTTTTTATTCACGTATTGATTTAACATGCCTCATCAAAGCCATCTATCTAGCACTCACAATTCATCTATTTCACTAGATATGTATATCTCTATGTTTTTTAATTCCTTTAAAATAATCATTTTATAATTACTTTATGTTATATTGTTTATCATTTTATGAATGTCTCAACTCTCCTTATGAAGGATTTATAAAACTCCTTTGCCTATTTCCCTCTACTTCAAACATACCAACCCTCTGTCTAGACCCACCTAAGTCTTACCCACTCCCTTACGACTCTTCCCAAACTCACAAACCTAACCAACATCGACCTCCCAGCATATAAAAATCTCTTACAACCTCCTGAGAACCTACTGTCCCTACCAACATTAGTCACATAACCAACATTAGTCATTTCTCCTTATGACATTGGTAGCTTAACTAATGTCGATGACTATGTATTTCCACCAAATTCTCTAAGCTTGTCTAAATAACCTCCAAAAACACAAATAACTCACATTACCTGTACTATGTCACTCTCTACTACACTCAGACTACAAGAATGGTATGAATATATCTCTCCTACTCCCTCTTTTATTTTTTCATTTATCACCATTTTGTTTCAAAAAGTGGACTATGATCCCTAAGGAAGTTTGACACTTCCAAGAATAAGCATGTAGCTTGGAATCCCACTCATATAACTACTAAAAAAAATTTTTGGTGGTAGTGTTTTTTTGTTCATAAGTAGTCCTCCCTAGCCAAAGAGGAGTGTTCAACATCATCTGAATATGGCATACAACCAATCTGAGTTCTCTCTAATATCTAATTCCTACCCTTCATCTTTGTTTCTCCTTAAACATCAAATAGATTCAAAATTTAGTGAAATAGAAATTACCCACATAAAATTTTTGTGTCCAAAACTTTTCTTCATATGCTCACTTGACATGTTCTTGATAGACCCATAAACATTCAATAGCATGTGTGTGTTTTTCACTCAATTTTTTCAACTATTGTAATCATTTTTCTCAATAGTCAATATATTTTATAATATCCTTGAGAGAAACATGGAATGATGGAATTCAAACTTAAATTGGTATAACCTCCTCTATACCATTATCCAAATAAAAAGGTGTGGCTTGATTAGGTGTATGAGCACTAGTCTAGTATGCCCACGAGGCATACATAATTTGTTGATGCTAATTTATAATATATCATTCAACTATTTTTTCAAATTATTTTGAAAATGGTTTTGTTTTTTGATAATATTGGACCATTACCCTATGGGTAATAAGGTGTGTAAAAGTGTGTTTGATTTTGTAGTTTCTAAGAAAAAAATTCATTGTTTTATTTTTAAATGATGACCTATTATAAGTAATTATAGCTAAAGGTATGGAAAAATAAGAGATAATATTAGTCATTAAGAACCTGCATATGTCATCCACTATGGTAAACTCAAGTTGAATTACTTCTACCCATTTAGTAAAATATTATGTAGCTATCATTATGAATTTATGACCACTTATGGATATTGTATTTAATTTTCTAATTAAATAAAATCCTCACCAATAAAAATACCATGGAGAGATAATTGGCTATAACTCATGAGATGCGTCATGATTTAAATTTATATATGTCTAGCATTGTAAACATAATTTAACATGTTAGATATATTCATGTTACATTGTAGGCTAATAATAACCTTATCATAATAGTTTTTATGGCATGGCCTTGCCACTAAAGTGCCTCCCACAATCATTATCATGCATTTATAGTGGTGCCATTAGTGCTTTATCTTTGTTAAAGAATCAAAGTAATTATCCATCAAAACATTTTTAAAATAAATTATTCCCAATAATAATGTAATGAAGCACCTCTCTTTGTAGTT
Organism: Torreya grandis; assembly: GCA_037957365.1. NCBI lineage: Eukaryota > Viridiplantae > Streptophyta > Pinopsida > Cupressales > Taxaceae > Torreya > Torreya grandis. Next base: position 2,793,185 of record JARHVA010001180.1, on the reverse strand, counting down.
TATGTTTGTCATTCCATGTGAACTAATCTGGTATCTAGTCTTGATATAATAAATTTTAAATGTCATTATACCATTCTATGTTTGTAAAGTTGTGTGTAATAGCAAGACCTATTAAAGCATCCATTTTATTTCATGTAATGGAAGGTTTTCATTATTATTGTATTTTAAAATTTATAAAATCATTCTTATTATCAAAAGGCATTAAGGATGAGCTAATGAAATGTGGGTGAGTTGGTTAAGTGGCTTGTTTATTTCAAGCCCCACCTAGGTTCAAATCTCAAGAAAATTCATATGAAATTAATTGTGGTTTTTGGTTGTATTATTGAGGTTGTTAATAGTCATTGATTATTTTTTAGGCTGATGGTGGCCATTGTTGGTAATAGCTAGTATATATCTAGTAATCTCTAGAATACATGTAGTATTTAGGTGGTTAATAAATCACATGGAGATTTGGGCCCCTAATTGTGTCCTAAACCTGTACACACTCCAATCAAAAGTCATTACCTAGCCAAAAAAAAGGCATTAAGGATGGCATTTTCATGAGAGTTATCTTTACATGGGATATTATCAATAGAAAATGTGTCAAATGTTTATTTCAAACTATCCACCATTTCTTTATATGGAAATAAATTATCTTTTGTTTGGTAATTATTAATAACTTGATTAACAACCAATTGAGAATTGCCAAAGACCTGAATATCCTTGATATTTAGTTTTTGTGCTATGGATAATCTAATTATTAAGGCCTCATATTTTTTTATAATGTTGGTACAAGAAAAATCTAATCTATAATAAAATGGCATGTATTCACCCTTTGGGGTGAACATGATCCATAAACTACACTAATAAACTCAAAGTGAAGTTTAAAATATTGATACTAAATTTATCAAACTTATCAATTCTTGAATAACTCAAAAGAATTTGCAAATTTTTTAGCAATTAAGTGTTATCAGTTATCGAATTGGATTGGAACTGTCGAAAGACCTTTCACTTCCATTCACCAATTAAAATTGGTTTGTTTTTTTTAAATGTCGTAAAATGTTTATTTTAAACTTTGCATGCAATAATGACCAAAAAATTAGAAACTAAAATAAAAACATGCAATCAAAAGACAATTTTACCATACGACATTGATAATGGAGTTTAGCATCCCTTGCTTACATCTATGGCTCTACCCAATAGTGAAGACCATTTCCATTAAATTTGTGCAAAAAATGGCTTAAAAATTCTTTAAAACATTGCACATCTTCCCTCAGGCCTGATCTCTATCCAAGAACTCCACCTTCACTAATACACTCAAGCTCAAAAACATGGAATCCTTCTTCAGTCTTCAACCCTTCCAAAGGTGCATAAGTCCCTCCACTTAACTATTGGTCTATCTAATTTATAATAAAAATAACTCTAACTTATCTTTTTAATTATAAAACATATTTAAAAAGTCTTACTCTCTGTGTATCAGGTTGACAAATAGATCAAAATCCATTTTCTAGTTATCTCCAAGCTTCCATCTAGCTCTCAACCTATTAAAAATAAAAATACACAGTCAGCTAAATACTTACACTCAAAAATAAGTTTATGGATTTTAAATTATTTTCCAGCTCATATCATAGTCGGTCAAGGCTTATCCATTTTGCATGATAGGTGCAAGGTTCAAGTCTTCAGCCTCCCTTTTTAGGCACTTGGGCTTATCCTTTATCCCACATTGGTAAATCTTAATCAGCATTGTGTCTTTTTAAAGGTTGGTGGCCTCCTTAAACAATGTCGACACCCCTTTTGGTAGGCTTGAGGCACTAAACTTGGCATAGTTTATTGGTTGGTATACCAACTTAGCCTATATGATAATCAGCATGTCCTATTCTTGAGGTCTATGGCTTGGCATATGACTTGGCATTTCTCACAGTCTCCAAACTTGGCATATAATCTTGATTTTGACTCAACAAGGTGGTTGGATGTGGCATGGCAAATTTTGGTTCTCCCATGTGGTTTAATGGGGTAATGATAATTACAAAATATTACCAAGCTATTTAAAACATATATTTTAATTATCCCACATGCATTCAGTGGGCACAATATTATGGTTTAAAAACAAATTCAAATACATTGAAATGTGAAATGGAGGCCAAGGCACCTCTCCTTAACCAAGTGTGTTGACCCTCACTAAGGGCCCCCAGTGAGCCAATAATGGGGCCCATAGTTCTCCATATGACTGCCTGTCCAATACTAGAGGCTGAAACCAAACCAAAACACCAAACCAAATTTTTTCATGAATGTACAAAATGTACTACCAAGTGTTGACAGGTGATTGGTCCACTTATCACATGCAAATTATGCCATTCTTTGTGACACCTCCTTATTTTTCCTATCATAAAATAACTTCAGTAGCCTATAACTTGGGCATCCAGACTCTATTTTGTGATCCAGAATAAGTGCTAGAAATATCTTGATGAAATCTTCCACATGCAAGAGTTTTTGTCATGACTTGGGGCCTTTTTCCAAACTGAGCTTCAAATCACACCTCCCTACAAAAGAAACTTTTGGTCTCCAAAAGTCTACTATCTCCTGAAACTGATAACTGGTCTACTATATCACATCAAACAAAACCCAATCATAGTAAGAGATAAACATTAGAAAAATAAATGATTAACAACTCAACTAAAAATGCCTACACATGGCATGAGTAAAGGAATATGCAACTGCTAACAAACTGATCACAACATATCAAAACTATCTACCCATGTCACAACCTATAAAGTGGTGAACTATCAATAACTGAAACAATTCCCAATGTAACTACAAAATAAGTTTGTTAATGCCAACAACATATAATAAATGTTTTAGACATGTTGCAATACAATGCCCTGGTATGGGACTTATAATGCTAAGGAAATGAAAACAACACAAAGTGTACATTGCCTAACATCCAAACATACCCATAGGGTTTTACAATGCATCTATACATCCATGTGCCAAAAATAGATACATTCTCAAAATAGCAGTCAAATATGAGATAAGTGTTGTAAGAAAATTAACTCAACCCACAACATGCATTTTTCTATTATCTCCAACTAATCAAATGAGTTAAATTCCTATCAATTCTACAGACAACTCACTCAGCATAAACATGAGTTTCCAAAACATAGATCTATTCAACATAAGGTGAGAATTAAAATACTTCAAATCATAAACTTGTCTCGAAGTGTTTTCATAAGCTCTACTAATGCATCATCAAAGCTTGTTCTTTCCCTTAACCAAATTTTTAACAATGGTTTGAAAAATAAATGCATTATAAATCCACTTAATCAAATTTTTTTGCCTAGTTAACTTGATTTCCTCAGTTACATTATGAATTGATTTAACTTCATTGACCTTATTAACAGGTTGATAAATCATCTTAGTTTTACCATGTCTAGAATGAGAAGATGATTGAAGTTTAAAATAATGATCAATTTGATGTCCACTCATATGGCAATGAGTGCATAAAACCTTATTAGGTGAGGTCTCCCTTTTACCTCTTCTCACTTTGCCATGATGAGAATGGTCTTTAACACCTGTAATCTACTTAATCAAAGCATGTCTCTTCCAAAAAAATGCAACACTATGGTTATGCATCCCACAAAAAGTACAAACAAATGATTAAATTATCTTCTAAATGTTAAATCCAAATTTCTTAAACATAAAAAGTGGATAAGAAGATTTAGTGATAACTCTAGTGTAGGAACTAGGAGGTAGAATCTCAATACCTCTTTTACCTATTCTCTTACACTGCACATGCTCTACTAGTGGCCTTAGACATTTTCTATTATAAGCTTGTCTTCTTTTATCTATGGATGAATTTTCTCCAATATCCACTTGCTCACTAGTGTAACCCAAACTTACATGAGGAGATATATACTCTACCTATATTGGGTTAGTAATTCCTTAGCCACTTTGACTAAGACCTCTTCGATTAAAGCCCATTTTCTCTTACAATTTGGATCCTATACCCTTAGTGTATTTTTTATAACTACCAAAAGCATCATTACTTGAATTCAAATCTAAATGGAAAGAAGAAGATGAATTACTTGGTGAATAACTTAAAATGCACTCAGTCATAGTCTCTACATCTGAAGTAGAAGGTATTGCCTTCTTTGATTTACCACACTATAATCTGATCAAGAGCTCATCCTTAGATTCAAGCTCTGATTTAAAACTTGCAACTTGATCTTTAAGAGCTAAGAGCTTGCATCTAAGGAATACATTCTCATCCTAAATATAGGTATTGATGGTTTCAAGTTCTTCCATCTTAGCTTTATGAGACAACTTGCCCATAGTTTCCTATAAACACATTGATTCCACAACTGCACATTGTAATCTAATCAAGTCTACAAAATATTGAAAACTAATAAACTGAAAACAACTGTCAAATCACACAATTAGAAGCTAACCCTACTTTCTAACTATTTTGATACCAATTTGACCCATAAACTACACTGATAAACTCAAAGTAAAGTTTAAAATATGGATACTAAATTTCTCAAACTTATCAAATTCTTGAATAACTCAAAAGAACTTGCAAATCATTTGGCAATTAAGTGTTCTTGGTTATCGAATTGGATTGGAACTGTTGAAAGACCTTTCACTTCCATTCACCAATTAAAATTACTTTGTTTTTTTTTAAATGTCATAAAATGTCAAATTTTAAACTTTGCATGTAGTTTTGATTAAAAAGTTAGAAACTAAAATAAAAACATGCAATCAAAAGACAATTTTACCATATGACATTGATAATGGAATTCAGCATCTCTTGCCTATGTCTCCAAGTCTGCCCAATAGTGAGGACCATTTCCATTAAATTTGCACAATAAATGGCTTACAAATTCTTTGAAATGATACACATCTTGCCTCAGTCCTAATCTCTATCCAAGAACTCCACCTTCACTGATACCCTCAAGCTCGGCAACACGGAATCCTTCCTCAGTCTTCAACCCTTCTGAAGGTGCATAAATCCCTCCACTTAACTATTGGTATATCCAATTTATAATAAAAATAACTCTAACTTATCTTTTTAATTACAAAACATAATTAAAAAGGCTTACTCTCTGTGTATCAGGTTGACAAATAGATCAAAATCCATTTTTAAGCTATCTCTAAGCTTCCATCTAGCTCTCGGCCTATTAAAAGTAAAAATACACAGTCAGCTAAATACTTACATTCAAATATAAGTTTATAGCTTTTAAATTGTTTGTCAGCCTGTAGCATAGTCAATCAAGGCTTATCCATTTTGCATGATAGGTGCAAGGTTCAAGTCTTCAACCTCCCTTTTTGGGTGCTTGGGCTTATCCTTTATCCCACATTAGTAAATATTAATCAGCTTTGTGTCTTTTTAAATGTTGGTGGCCTCCCTGAACAATGACAATTCCCCTTTTGGTGGGCTTGAGGCATCAAACTTGGCATAGTTTGTTGGTTGGTGTACCAACTTAGCCTATACACTAATTAGCATGTCCTATTCTTGAGGTCTATGGCTCAGAATATGACTTGGCATTTCTCACAATCTCCAAACTTGGCATATAATATCGATCTTAACTCAGTAAGGTAGTTGGATGTGGCATGGCAACTATTGGTTCTCCCATGTGGTTTAATGGGGTAATGGTAATTACAAAATATTACCAAGCTATTTAAAACATATAATTTAGTTGTCCCACATGCATCTATTGGCACAATATTATGGTTTAAAAACAAATTCAAATACATTGAAATGTGAAATAGAGGCCAAGGCACCCCTCCTTAACCAAGTGTGTCAACCATCACTGAGGGCCCCCAATGAGCCAATAGCAGCACCCATGGTTCTCTATATGACCCCCTGTCAAATTTTGGAGGCTAAAACCAAATCAAAACTCCAAACCAAATTTTTGCACGAACGTACAAAAATGTAATTCTATGTGTCGATGGGTGATTGGTCCACTTGTTGCATATAAATTACACCATGCATTATGACACCTTCTTATTTTGCCTATCACAAAATAACTTTAATAGCCTATAACTTGGGCATCTAGACTCTATTTTATGATCTAGAAGAAGCACCAGAAATATCTCGATGAGCTCTTCCATGTGTAAGAGGTTTCATCATAATTTGGGAGCTTTTTCCAAATTAAGCTCTAGATTAGAAAATAAGATACTTGCACTCACATCTTTCATACATCTATATCTATTTAAGAACATTTTCCATGAATAATGAGATATATTATATGTGGCTAACATGTCACAAAAAGCCTTGATAATTAGGAAAGTATCTAGTAATGGAGTTGTAGCTAGTTGATCAATTATAACCTAGTCTTTTATTGATTTTTGAGATATAAACTTGAGATCAAATTTTATAAGTTTCATCACTCATTTAGTTATTCAACCCATTGGGTGGGTTTTGTTCATGAGAAAATTTAAGGTATCTTCTTTAATTATAACATGGATCTCATTAATAATTAGATAATGTCACAATTTTTGTGTAGCAAATACTAATGCTAGACATATTTTTTCCATTAGAGCATATTTGCATTCATAATCAACCAATTGATGCCTTATATAATAAATTACATGCTTTCAATAATTATCATCATATTGTGCTAATAGGGCCCCTAAGTCCTCATTGGTTATTGAGATATAAAGAAGTAATGGTCTATTTGGTATTGTAGGCATGAGCACTAGTGGATTTGCAAAATATTCCTTGATTTTATCAAAACTTTGCTAAAAAAATTGTCTTGTATAAATTTAGTGTCATTTTTTAGCAAAAACATAAAAGGTATTATTTTATCAACCAATTGAGCAACGAAATACCAAATGCATGAATTCTTCCTTTTAAGAATTGTAACTATTTTAAGTTAGTTGGTGGTGGCATCTCAACAATATATTTTTCCCTTTTTAGATCAACCTTGATTCCCTACTAAGAGATAATGTATCCCAAAAGTTTTTTGAAAGATAACTCAAAAACACATTTTTTGGATTTAATCACACATTAAATTTTTGTAAACATTCAAATATTTATCATAAATCTATAGCATGAACTTGTCGGTATTTGAATTTTTCTATTAAACCATAAATGCAATCATCAATAGTTTTATGAATGAAATCATGGAAAATGTGTGACATATCCCTTTGATATGTTGCTCCTGTATTTTCTAGTATGAAAGGCATGATAGTATAGCAAAATATTTCCCATGGGGTGGAAAATTTTGTATTTTCTTGATGTGTTGGGTTAGTTTGATTTGGTTGTATCCAAAAAGAACAATCCATGAATGAAAATGTTTCATACTCAGATATATAATTGATAATCATGTTGATGTTAAGGAATGGAAAATTATCTTTTGGAAAATCTTTATTTAGCTCATGATAATAAGTGCAACATTGAATATCACCATTAGCCTTAGTTATAGGTACAATGTTAGAAACCCAGTCAAAATTTTCAATGGCTCTTATGAAGCCTACATTGTAAGAGTATTTGAATTTCACCTTTTACTAGTAATACCACTTTGGGGTGCATTTTATGAATCCTTTATTTTACTAATTTTACATCTAGATTTAGTAATATATTATGCATTACCACTGATGGATCTATTTTAAGCATATTTTAATAAGCCCAAACAAATAATTCTAGGTAATTTTATGAGACTTGATTCTAGATTTTTGCATTCATCCTCCTACATAATTATAGGGAGTAATATTGGTCAAGGATCTTTATCTGTTCCAAAGTTATATTTTATTATTTCTTTGTTTAGTAAAGTGGATACTTATGTGAGATGTGGTGTAGTAGGAATCATGTTAGGTGCATCATATTGGATATTGTCATAATTATTGTCACTAAACTAAGCTTGATCAAAGGTAACATGAGGAAACTTATTATTATGATAGAAGGAAGGGAGATCCTCATATGCCCACAAGTACTCTAGTAATGACTCATCATTTGAGAACTCATCTAGTATCTAAATTTATGGTGAATCATTTTCATCACTAAAATGAGGATTTACCAATTGTAAACTGGTAGTATAAGTAGGTATATGCTTGTGTTCTAATTCAAATTTTATAAAACAATGTTTACTACAAGTGCTTTGTTTATTACTTTTAGATTTTGCTAAAAACATCAAGCCTTGCTAATTTGTATTGTTAGAAGAGTAAATACATTGGGTTATACCTTGTTCATTTTTTCATAATCCTTGTCCTTTGTAACCATGTTTTAGCAAATATTAAGTGATAAAAATATAATTACATGATTGAGATGGAAAATTATTCATTATTTAGACCTCACTTAATGTTTAAAGGGATGAATATCTATTATAAATGTATAAATAAATCCCTAGTGGCTGAATTTAAGGCACATGTGTAAAATAGATAAAAATGCATACATTTCATGTATCTAAGGACATCCCAAAATAATGTTGTAATTAAAATCATTTGTCATAACTTGGCATTAATCAAGTAATGTCCCATGGTAATATGCAATGTTATTTACCTCCAAGGTAAATTTTTAGAGCCCTTATCTGAAAACCCCATAGAATTTGTTGGCAAATCTATGGAAAACTATTTTATAGGCATGAAAATTTTGATATGCATGGTGGAGAATCCACCAAGAAGAGAGTAAGGATAAATAATATTCAAGAGTTCATTTTTTTATTTTTATGTACCACTATTCAGTGGAATTAAAAAGGAGTAGAATGGTGATGCCAAATAGCACTATTGAATGATGTTGTCAAACAACACTACTAAATGGTGATGTTGAATGGTGTTTCCAAATGATGATGTTAAATGGTAATATTGAATAATGATTCCAAGTAGTACACCTGACTGATGCTATCAAATAGTATTACTAGCTTGGATCTGTTAGTCAGTGTGGCCAACCAATGTAGAGGCTATTCAATTGTATATTGTTTGTTTGGTACAACTAGGTAACTCATAATAATGGTATGCTACTCAATGTATCTATTCAATTTGATAGCCTTGGGCCCACCCTTTGCTTATAAATTTTCACCTTTTCTCTCATTTTAACCATTTTCAAAAAAAAAAATCTCGTCTCCCTTGATTTTTTTGCAATGATTAACCTACCAGAGGCACACCAGCCATACAAAAATTCACCTACTCCTACAACCAAACACATTCACCTACTCCAAAGTCATGGATTCCAAAAAAATATATGTTTTCAATAATTTTTTATTTTCCTAGATATTTTGAAGCTAGTACAATATCTAGATGCATTCAATGATTGGATTTATAAATGTAACTTCAATGGATTATTGCATATGCCATAATATGAAATCAATATTGGCTTATTGAGATCACTAATGTCTTGGTATGACACTAGATAGATGAGGTTTAAAGTTAACATAGACTCTATATTTATCTTCTTTGGTACCTTAACTACAGACATCCATAATTTGACAAGGCTTCCATTTCACAATGTCAACCTTATAACTCCAAAATCAATGTTGACTAATGATGACAAGAAATATTTGGAGTTTTATTTCAACTTGAAGATCAGTCAAACCGATATGTATATCTATTTTTCATTTTTGAAATTCAAGTTTTTTTAAGAAGTCATCCATTTCACTAATTCATTCAAATTTAAAAATTATTTAATTTGTCAACCTTTTCACTCATTAATGTTTTTTCAATTCTATTTCAAATATTCAAAAAAGGGGCCTCTACATTGATTACATATCTAACCCATTTATTAAAGCAATGGTTCAATTTTTCCTTGTAAGAATAGTGTTATAGGGAAGACTAGAAAACTTTCCCTTTTAGGTTATTGTTTACATTATTCATACTCTTTCAGGTTTGAGATATGATTGGTGTACATTTATTTCTTCTAGGATTAAGTTAAAATTGAATTATTCTTGTACCAATCCCTATTCTACAATTTCTTATTCTAATTTTATTCTAGCCTTATACTATGAGGCCTTATATGACCTTTATAAAACATCGATTCCAACTGTGTTGCATCCAAAAATGAGCACAAATTCTTTGTCTATTGATGGTCAGGAGGTTAGTTCACCATTAAAATGAATCATCTGAATGATCTAGTTTATAAACTATGATAAATTTAAATTTAATATTTCTTTATTTATTATAGGTAGGATTTCATGCCTTTATGACATGAAAACAAGTTAATTCAAAAGTGCATCATACCCTTGAAGGATATAAAGATTCTAAATTTATAGAATCATCCTTCCATTCCTTTCATATTTTAAAATGTCCAAGAGTATCTTCCAAATCATCTCCACATACAGGTTTTAATATTTAGAAATTTCAATAATAAATGCATAATCAAATTTTAACTTTCAAGTTTACATTATCTTATTTATTTGTTTAATTTTTACAATTGACTTCGAATTAGTTGAGGTTAGACTTACATAACCTCAACAAACCCCAACATTTCATCTATCAATGTCATCTCAACCATCTGTTCAAGGTATTATACATTCCATGTTTTGGTTTTTTAGTTGAAGTTTCTTAGATTATAAATTTTATTAACTAGAAGATCGCCTATTATAACTCAAACCAGCCCCATCAATTTGAGTATAATACATATATTGGAGGACATACTCTCTCCAACTACAAGTACTAAATATTTAATTTCAAATTAATATTGATTTTTATTTTTTAAATCTATCATTTTTATAATATAGTTTATTTTTTCATGGCACTCTCAATCTCTGAGGAATATTATGTCATCACCACCACCATCGAACCTAGTTCATATAAGGTGGAAGAATATTTTAATTCTAGCATCTAGTAGAGGAACACTACAATTGTCAGGTTTTGACTTCCTAAATTTCTCTATCGAAAGACTCTCCAATGCACATGGATTAACTTATTTGTAGAAAATTGATCTTAATGAGGAATATATGGGGATTGAAAGTGGAGAACTCATTGGCAGTGCTTTCAATCCCCATAACTTTATTCAGGGTCTTGATGTAACTGCTCTGGAGGAACCTTGTACCTCTTCACCTCCCACCCCACCAACTGATGTTGACTTGTCTAATGATGGCATGACTACTTTTCTATTAAACAATTTATTATCAAAAAGTATTATTTCAAATCTTAATGAGAGAGTTATAGATGAGTTTAAAAATGTATTAGTTTGGGAGTTCTACAAAAAACATTGATAAAAGAGATAAGTGCCCATTATCACAACCACTCCTAAAGAGATAATTTATTTTCATTAGTTCAACATGAACCCACAAAGATTGATGATTTTTTTGGTCAAGCTACATCTAGGTCTATATATTTTTCTAATAGTTACAATGATAATGTTTTGAGTATTATTCTAAACATGTTAGAGAGTTTAAATGTTGAAGCCTGAGCATATTTTAATAAATGGGTAAAATACACCAACCTTGTTGTTATGGCAAATACTAAGAAGGAAAAAACTTTGATAGTGTATCATCATTTTTATCAAATATGTCATAGTTATTGTAGTCCTTATCTAATTATATTTCATTTTTAATTATATGAAAAATATGAGAATCTAAAAAAGGAAGCTGAAGTCCTCAATATGAATTTTTAAAATTCACAAAAAAGTTTATATTTTGTCATTTAATTCAAAAAGAATATTTTTATATTAAATAAATAAAACAGCACAATTAGGAAAATCATTAAGGAGTAAATATGGGGCCCTGATGCTTTATTGAAGCAAAAAATAGCTGTCGATCCAAGTCTACTTTCTTTAGAAGATGATGCAAAAGAAGAAAAATAAAATCTTGTTTGTATTAATTATTTTGTAGAGGATCTTAAAAGTGTAAGCATATTAAAGGATGGCACAAAAGAAGGGCAAGTAAGGATTTCTAAGGTTTGTGGGAACAATGTGGATGATGGGAGTGACAAAGTGGTTGAGGTATCTTTACAAAAAGATTGATATTTTTTGATGTTGTAAATTCATTATTATATTTGAAAAGATAATTTTATGTTTTTTTTAAAATAATTTGAAATGACAATGTTAAATTTTAATTTTCAAATATCATTTTATTAAGTTTTAATTACTCTATTTTTATTGAGTTATGGCTCATTTATCAATTACATACATATTATGAGTTGATGTAGTTCAAACAACATGGTGATGTGGACTGCAATTATTTTTTTCTATGGATTTGGATAAAAGCATGAATTTGAATTTGAATTTTTTGATATCGCAAACTCATTATTATGTTTGAAAATATAATGTTATGTTTTTTTTAAAAATAATTTGAAATGATAATGTTAAGTTTGAATTTTCAAAGATTAGTTTATTAAATTTTAATTACTCTTGTTTTATTGAGTTATGGTTCATTTATCATCTTACATGCATATTCTAAGTTGAGGTAGTTCAAACATGGTGATGTGGACTGCAATTATTTTTTATATAGATTTGGACTAAGCATGAATTTGAATTTTATGTGATTTCATCTTGTTCAATTATCATCATTTTTCTAGATAATGGAAAAGATATAGCTATTATGGATGTAGAGTCCAAGCAATAATTATGGTTTATTTCTAATTAATGAAAACTTCATTGGTCTATTTGACAACTAATTAAAATGTTTATTTTTTTCCATAAGAATTTAATTCAATTCAATGATGAAGGTTTTTCTTAGGTTATTATTCTACACTTGAATCTTCATGAATTTATTTTTTTCTTTTTAATTTGGTCATGTTGTTCAATAGGCTTGTCATCTTCTATTGCCTTAGTATTTGACTTCAATATTCATATTTTTAAGCTAAAACTTAAGGCTAAATCTATTAATATGGTGATACAATATCAAATTTATGTTTTCTCAAAATTAATAAAAATATGTATTTACAATACTTAGAAAAATATAAAAATATTATGACCCATTTGATATTTTGAAGAACCAATTAAATAAAAGGGAAAGTTGCATGATGAATGAAATAAATATTTCAAAAGACAATGTTATAAACAATTTTAATGAATTAAATATTTGAAATGTTTTAAAATATTAAAAATAATATGAAATTGGATTTCAAAGTATGATAATTGAAATAAATATACAACTCAGGTAGTTGAAATAACTCTACACAAACTTGCTCTTTACAAGTGACATTTGTATATGTCATATTAGCGGCATTTTTAGTGTCAATATTTACATCCTCTTTATTGGTCTCTTTATTACTGACACTTATTATTTCATTTAGAGAACTCCATATTGATAGAGCTCTTTCATAAGGAAACATGTTCATAGGATAACATGAAACATACAATCTCAAATAGGTTTCTAAATTTGTACCCAACCTATTTTGAAGTTTTGACTTAATGAAAGATAATGCAGTGAATACTTTTCATGTTCCATTGAGCCCAAAATAATTATTTGATAAAGTTCATATAATCATAAATTTTCACTTATATTTTCCTATAGGTGCTACTAAGATTAAAAAAATATCCATAGCCATGTAATTACCCTATTTTTTGTTGGTTCGTTTAGAAGGTGATATTGTTTAAACATTGTAATTCTAAAATGTGTTGACTGAGATGTTAGTAAATCCTTTCCAAAAATACCTTTAATTTTAAATCCATTGACCTCTATAGATTTACTAAAATTTTTAATAAGAGAACCCATGTATTTGTGAAATAAATTACTAATCAACTTTTGATTGTTATCACTATTCTAAAATATGGGATTCACAACTACCATGGCCTCCAATAAAACATCCTTTTGAAAACAATATCTTATCTTGGCACATAATTTTTATGAAATTATACTCAATTTCATCCACATTTCAAATATAATATTATCATATATAATATGTGTTACAAGTAGTTCCTTAGTTTCAGCTCCCATAAAATCAGGACTTCTATAAAAAGTGTGCATTGGTATCTCCTTTCCATTAACAATGACACAAAGATAATCAATTATATTCAATTTAAAATAGCTTTAAGTATTTTTAAAATCTTTCAAAATATTTCAACTGCTAAAAATAGATCACTCGAACTTTTCATTCGAAGTGTATAATATATCTAGATATTGACATACTTGTTTTCTCAACCATATAAAGTCAACAATATAAATTGATCTCTCCTGAGCATGTTTCATAAAATAATTTAGTTCTTTCAACATTAGGAGATTTATAAATAATGTTTCCAAAACCTATTAAATGGTACAATAAATATTTTGCCTTATCAACTTCTCTATAGTATTTATACATAAAACCTACTAATGATAGATATTCTTTAAAAATTCTATATGCAGGTTCATACATAGAAATCCATCTTTTATCATCTTTCAGAAATTTTTTACCATCAATCACTCTTATTGAAAAGTTTTGGAACTCCAAAAATATTTTTAGACTGATTGACATATAAGCATTTAAGTCATGAAGGAGCACTTCCACTTTTGTGACATTAGCAAATTTGTTAACTATTTTGTATGTAATATTCATCCTATGACCCATACAATAAATTAGAATCATATATTGGGCAACTAAGGTTGAACACACAAATCATTTATATGCCCTTGAATAACTAATGCACCATTAGCCCCAACACACACCAACTTTATAGCTATTGCATACTCATCCATCCTAGCTTTATCTTTCAAATTAGATACAACCGATTTGTGAAGGTTTTTAGCATTATAATTTTCTACCATTTTATGCACTACTAATAGATGAGGTTGCCTTGAATAGTTTTCAAAAGTATAAACATGCATGTAAACTCATGATGTGTTGTCAATTATTTTGACCTCATCAATGAATAGTGAGATGAACAATGAATTTTAAACTTTTTATTTCAAATCCTTGTTCTCAACCATTGTTAGACATTTTACTATTTCCAAAGCACTGCTATCTAACCAATGTAATTATAGAATATCAAAAAATCCATTACGTTCAAATAAAATCTTAAAATTATAAATAGGTCTAACCTTTTTTAAAATATGGTATATAATAGATAACTGTATATATTTAGCCTTTAGATAAGACTGCATACCTTTTCTAAATTGAGATTCAATTATTCCCCATTTCTCAAAAAGATGTTTTTGACATTCTTATCATTTTCATACTCGTATGCATACCTTACATGCATGCATTTTTCTACGTATGTATTCTTGTTATATGTCCATCTATGTGCTTCAATATCACATATATTTTTTCACAATGTTTCTCAATCATGTCTATCTTAAGTTGAATTATGTGTTCCTTTCCTAGTTTATAGCTACTGAATTAACCTTTTTTTGGAATGTTAATGTATAATTCCTAATTTAGTTAAAAGGACTAAGTAGTAAAATTAGTAAATAAATGTGTAATAATTAATTTATTTATTTATCTAAATTAGATTGTAATTTTGACCTTTCTAAAAATAGTGATAAGAAAGAGAAAATAAGATTTAACTAAAAATTGATTGATATAGATAAGATAAGGTCTAAGATTCAATGTAAAAGATTGGGACACTGTCACAAACCAAGATATAATATTCATTTTATGATTGGATAGGAGCATCAAAAATGGATAGGAGTGGCACTAGTACTGTAGTCTACCTTTGTCATTGTTATCCAAGAGATTTGAGCTTTCTGGGTTTTGTTTGTTATGCTTGTGCAACCCTAACTATGAAGTTTCAATCTTTGAAGTATGTAGATCTCCTTATAGAGTAAATTTTCTCTTCAAACCCTATACTCCATTGTGCTTTTATCATTTTCAAGAAAGAGGGGGGGTTAGTGTGTGTAAGACTCATTGAACATGTACCCACACCCCTTATGTGGGCATGTTGCCTATATACTAATAATTTAAAGAGGGATCAAGTCATATGTAGTTCTCCCACTTAATGTGTTTTATGAAATAGTGTGTATGAAGATGCAAAATATTAAACTAGATCTGCTTGAGGTGGTTAGAATTGGTGTAAGGATTTGGATAAGCTTGTAAGTGTATTGTTTGGCTATATGCAAAGAATAGGGAAGATTATTTGAGTAGTCTTGCTTGTATTTTGGCTTGCTTAGTGATAATTTCCAACCCTTTCCAAATGATATTTGAATGGGATTTTATAGGGATCTATTGGTCATAGTTTGAATATACTCACATTAGGTAGATAAGGAGAAGGATGAAGAATCAAAAGAAACTTACTATTGGGGCCAAAAATATATTTGGATAGGAGTGCTAAAAGTGGATAGGAATGGTACCAATGTTATAGTCCAAGTATGGTGCTATTGTCTTGAGTTGATGAGGCTTTGGGGAATGGATTAGTCATGGAAAGAGTAGTCTAGCTAAGCTAGGATTAAGTCTAGAAGGATAAAAATGATTGGGAATTAGTGAAAAAATGTTTATGAGGGTCATGAGATCAAGAAAGAGGGACTTATGGGTTGGGTGATAAAAGCCACACTCAAGTTACCAATTTTTTCATTTTATATGACTACATTTTCTCCCCCTTTATTATAGTGATGCAACAAAGAAAAATATTAGGATAAAGGAAAAATAGAAAGCATACCTGAACTTACTTGCAAGGGTGAAGCTTATGAATTTTTGTGATGTTAGATGTGTATAGAGAGAGCACACTATGAATAATGAATCTGTAAGAAAAATAAGAGTATATCAGTTCTTACTAGATATGCTATATCTAAAATAAGAATGTATGAAAGTTGGGTGAGAGAGAGAGAGAGAGGAAAATAAATAAATGAATACACTTCATTGGTTACACAGAACAATATAAAACCTATTATGATGTTGAGTGATGTTGGATATGCTGGATATGTTGGGTACGTTATACCAGGAGTGATATCATGAATGGAGATGAGTGCTCAATTCCCTGAGAGTGGCTCAAGAATGAAAAGGCTAGCCCTTTGGCTCCATCATCACCCACTAAGTGAAGATAAGTTGTCATGCATTTGTTAATCAATGTTTGAAATATGAATCTAACCCTTCTAAATAGGTGGCTCAAGAATACAAAGGCAATCTATTCCTTTGGCTCCATCACTATCTCATGAAGTGAAGTTATGAACTAATATCAGTATGAAATAGATGTCGTATGAGATGGATCTTGAAGCCCATGAATGCTCTATAATTTGATATTATTAACATGGATAGTTTAATGTATACTAGAAACTAAGCTACTCTTGGCCACTCTAAAAGATGGAAATTAGGCTTATATGAAAGCCACTCTGAAACTAGTGCACTAGGATTATATAAAAGCCACTCCAAAATGTAGAAGTTAGGATTGTATGAAAGCCACTCCAAAATGATTCCAACCACCTACAGATGGAATAAGGCACATAACTATTGAGGATATCTGGGTAATTTTTAACTTGGAAAGAAAAGAAAACAAATGTCCATGTACATTGCCCCCAATCACTAGTGTTTAGAACATAGATTATGATCTAAAAGTTATACTAACTATTATATGTAAAATTGGAAGTGAGAGACATCATGTCATGCATAATTACCCCTATATCTAGATTATCTAAGCAAAAGTGTACTAAAAACTATTGATTTTTAATTGGTTTGACTGTGTAAAAATTATAGTTGAACCTAATTTTTTCCCTTCTTTTAGAAAGTCTAGTTTTTCTACTATTTGGATAAGAGCACTAAAAATAGATAGTAGTGGCACTAGTGCTATTGTCTAATCTTGATGCTAATGTCCTCAACTAAATATGGTAACTATTTGACTTTTTTACTATCTACTTGGTCTATTCTAACTTTTTTGATGTTTGGTTGTTGTTCTAAGTGTTCTAAATTTGATTTTTTGACTAGTAAGAGCTATGATCTCTATGACAAAACCCTTATTTATTTTTTCCTCTTCTAAGGGTAGGAATGAAGACCCTAGAATGACTTCCTTCAAAATAAATATCCTTATGAGTGTGTTATACTACAAAGATGCATGATATATCAATGATAATTGATAATATATCTCAAGATATACCATGATTTGTATTGAGATATTGTTAGATCAATAGGGGTATGCCTAGATAGATATGACAATGTAATAGCATGTGTAATGTACTGAATTTGAAATGAAAGTGTTAGTTATTAGTTTTCATGGAGGGATAGAGCATGATATCCATCATGGCATCCAAGAAAGTGAGAAAATACATGACTTAGATCATGGCATTGCAAACAATCAAAAATTAATCAAGTAACAAGCACACAAAGAAAGAATCAAAAAGCATATAAGGGTGGTTAAGGGGCCAAATAAACAAGGTACATGAGCACATGTCACTCAAATTGAAAGGCAAGCATATAAGCCATGTTAAAATGCCACATACACATATAATTAAAATAAACAAGGTTGGTGCAAAAGACACAATTATATAGAAGAGTATAAGTAAAGGACATTGGCAAATGTCTTAAAACACACACATGGAAAATGTCTTAAGGCACATATAGGAGATAAAATAGAAACTATGGAATTCAATCAATCAAGTTACACAAAGAAAGAAAAGAAAGTATGTAAAAACTAGAAATACAATCAAATCTAACTAATCAAAGCAAGAAGCAAAAGTATGCAAGACATGTTAGTACAAGACTAGGTATATGCTAAGAAATACACAAGTGTTATATACTAGTGAGATGTCGATATAGTAATTTATATAAGCTAGTAAGTAATCTACATCAACATGACAACTAGAGTGTGTGGTGTAGGAATGACATAACCTAGATGGTGTAGTCATGTAGAAGATGCCCCCAATGGGTATGTATATCGATGTGTGTCTCAAATGTAGAAGTAGGATGCCCCCTCAATGGGTAGAGTGAAGTAATCAAAGAGCTAGATGTCACTGTGTACACTCAAAGGAGATCAAGTGAAGCATGGTAATGTAGATAAATTGATAAACAATAGTGTATAATATAAAATGCAAATATAGCATAGAAGTAGAAATGTAAAGCATGGATAATGCATACAATCAAAATGTTTTTGGTGTTTTGACATATTTGAATGTTTTTGTATTTTTGATATGTTTTATTATTTTTATATTTTGAAATGTTTGAATATGTTTTTGTGTGTTTGAAATGTTATGATCTATGTACAATCAATCACATGAAGACTATGTACAAGAATGTGAAAAGAATCTATATACAAACATTGGAAAAAAGGTTATATACAAGCATACAAATAAAGAAATATGTATATGATGACATAAAAGACTAGGTTGGAAGGGGTAAATGGTCCAAGGATGAAGCTCATTGGGGATGGATCTAGAATAAAGGATCATGACCATCATCAAATTCCTAAAGATCATCATCATAAGTATTATCATATGTTGTAGAAGTTGTGTACATGGTGCCATCCTATAAAAGGTAAACTAAAGGTTGATCTGGTGGTGGAGATGTTGATTCTTATCTGGGATGTTTAGCTATAGTAGTAGATTGCTTCAGTGGAAGTGGAGAAGCTATTGATGTAATCTAAATAATACCCTAAACTTGTATTTTATCTGATCTCTACTATAAAGTTATACATGAGTTTGTTTCATGGTTTGTGATCCTATGAAAAAGATAAAATGGGTGACCATCCTATTGTGATAATCTAATAATAGATCAGTGTCATACTATAGGTAATGTGATTAATTCATGATCAAGAAAAATCTATAACATAATTTATGGTTGATTTTGTGTGTTGCCTACCTAAATCTGAATGACAAGCTCTATATCCATAGAGGTAACCATGTGAACTATATGTGCTAAGTGATTTATTTATGGTTGTAAATGTGGAGTATATCTTATGAATGTAGTACAAGATGCTAAGAGTGATGTAGGATATGCAATGATAGCTCTAGATTCATCTTAATACTCTCTTGGGCCTACTAGAATAAAAATCAACCCACATAAATGTTCATTTATGAGTGTGGGTATTGTATCATCATCTGAAGAATCCTGGGAATCTATATCAATATCATGTACATATGGTAACTCAAAATTTACCACAATGGGTAACTATGATATGAGAGTCTCATCAACTATTGTAGTAGAAGACAATGGTGATATGAGAGTGTCTATAACTAATGGAGTAACTATATTTATAGAATCAATTGGTATTACTATAAATATTGTTAGTGAATGTATAATTGTAATAGGTGTAGGAATCATGACTGATGGAGTAGCTGGAATGGTTGAAGTTGTTGTGACTAGCTAAATATCTAAAGTTGAGGACAAAACTATAAGTAGAGGAGTATGAGAAGTGCTAGTCTCTCCAACCTCATATCTATGTATTTGATCAAGAGAACTGTAATGAGGTGTCCCATTTGATGAAATAGTTGAAGATGACTCTATAGTTTGATAATATCTAAAGGCCTAGTTATCTACTAGACATGTGTATAGGTATCTTTCATGGATAAACTTAACACATTGATGAATAGTAGAAGGAACTAACCTAATAGTGTGTATCTAGGGTTGATCAAGTAAAATATTATAATGAAGAGGATCTAACATGACTTGGAACTATGTAGAGAGGGTTTTGGGTCCTACCATGATATCTAAATTAATGCTTCCCAATATTTGTCATGGTATATCATCAAACCCTCTAATGTTATTATATTATTTTTTCATATATGTCATATCCATTCCCATGGTCTATAAGAATGTAATATTACATATATTAAGTCTAGAACCACTATCAAATAGAACTCTCTTAACTGTGCTAGTTTTGACTTGAGTTTGTATGAATAGTGGTAAATTTTGATCAATAATTGTTTAAGATAGCATGTCATCATGATCAAAAGTAATAACATATTCTATATTTTTTAGCATGTTGACCATTGATGCAAAATAAGAAGGCTCTAAATCAATGGGCATAGAAGTCTGAGTGAGTGTCTAATAGAGAATGTCCTTGAACACATTAGCTTTTTGAAGTAGTTCTAACATGGAAATCATAACTGTTGTGTTTCTTAATTGATCAACAATATCATATGCCTTATGCAAATATGCCTATTTTTTTTGGTTGGGCCTTCTATGGAAAGGAATGGGAGGGTGGTGGGGCTCCTAATTAGGTGGAAGAGGCATGGTGGCACATTGAGTAACATCTCTAACCACATTATCTACTATTTGTATAGGGCTATTAGTAGTTATGGGAGGAGAGTGGAGATAATCGATAGATCAAGGTGATGGATGGATAAAGGGTGTCAAATGGGCTCTTTGGCAATGGGTAGTGACCTGGGGAAGAGAAAAATAGATCATGAAACATAACTCATCATGAGATAGAGTCTCCAAGGGAGGTGATGCAAAATATATCTTAGCATGTTTAATAATAATTTTCTTAACATCATCCCATATTATGAAAAATAAGCATGAAACATAAAGAATAAATCTTTGTATTAACATATGGTAAAATTGATCATTCATGTACATGATAAGACCAATTATGCTCTCCTTATTTTTTGCAAGAAATGTAAGAAAAAATTATACATAAGTGAGATCCATTTTTTAAATATGATTTTAGAATGTAAGGTGATATCTCAAAAGCAATAGGACCTATTTTATGTAACTAGGGTTTGAAAGATGATTTATTCGGAAAAATACTATGAAATTTTGAAATTTAAAGTGAATTTTGAGTTGGATATGCAAGTAAAAAATCAAAAATTTATTTGAAAATTTGTGATTTAAAGAGACGTAGTGGATGCAACTAGGGTTTTGAAAAATAATTATTTTTGAAAATTACTATTGAATTTTGAAATTTGAAGTGTATTTCTAATTTAAATAAGCTAGTAAAAAACAACAAATTATTGAAAAAATACTGAGAAAATATTAGGACCTAGTACGAGCAACTAGGGTTTGAAAGAAAATTTATTTTAAAATTACTTTGAAATTTTAAAATTACTTTGAAATTTTAAAAATTTAATGATAATTTTTTATTTTATTATGCAAGTAAAAAATAAAAAAATAATAAAAATTAGTAGGAAATTTACCCTAGGGTTTTTAGGGTTTTTATGTGCAAACAAAGTCAAGTTCACCAAATGATTTAGTCTTTTTTTAAATATTAGTGTATTATTCCTAATTTAGTTAAAGGGTCTGAGTAGTAAAATTAGTAAATAAATATGTATTAATTAATAAATTGATTTCTATAAATTATATTGCAATTTTGACCTTTCTAAAAATAGTAATAAGAGGGAAAAATATGACTTAGTTGAAAACTGACTGATACAGCTGAGACAGGGTCTGAGATTATCTAAGATTCACTATGCAGGACTAGGACACTATCACAAACTAGGATCTAATATTCATTTTATGATTGGATAAGAACATTGAAAGTGGATAGGAGTGACATCATCATTTTAGTCCACCTCTACCACTATTGTCCAAGAGATCTAAGCTTTTTGGGTTTTGTTTGTTACGCATGTGTGACCCTGTCTGTGAAGTTTTGGTAGCTAAAAGTCTGTAGATCTCCCTATAGAGAAAATTTGCTCTTCAAACCCTATATTCCTTTATGATTTTACCAATTTTGAGAAAGAGGGGGGGTTATTTTATATAATATTCACTTAACATGTATCCATACCCCTTGTGTGGGCACATTGTCTACATACCAATACTCTAAAAAGGGATCAAGCCATATGTAGTTCTCCCACTTAATGTGTTTTGTTAAATAGTGTGTCTGAAGATGCAAAATGATAAACTAGATTTGCTTGAGGTGGCTAGGGATTGGTATAAGGATTTGGATAAGCTTTTAAGTGTATTGGTTGGCTATATGTAGAGAATAGGGAAGATTTCCTAAGTAGTCTTGCTTGTATTCTTGCTTGCTTAGTGATAATTTCCAACCCTTTCCAAATGATCTTTGAATGGGTTTTTA
Source organism: Torreya grandis (assembly GCA_037957365.1). NCBI lineage: Eukaryota > Viridiplantae > Streptophyta > Pinopsida > Cupressales > Taxaceae > Torreya > Torreya grandis. The sequence continues at coordinate 2,770,480 of JARHVA010001180.1, read as the reverse complement.
TAGGGATATATTGGTCATGGATTGAATGTACTCACATTAGTCCAATAAGGAGAAGGATGGGGAACTATAATAAACTAACCATTAGGGCCAAAAATACATTTGGATAGGAGTGTCAAAAGCAGACAAGAGTGACAATGACATTGTAGTCTAAGTGTGGTGCTATTGTTCTGAGTTGATAGGACCTGAGGGGATAGATTAGTCATGGAAAGAGAAGTTTGGATGAGTTATGATTAAGTTAGGAAGGCTATGGATGACTGAGAATCAGTGAAAAAATGCCTATGGAGGTCATGAGAGCAAGTAAGAGGGACTTATGGGTTGGGTGCTACAAGCCAAATTCAAGTTACCAATTTTTGCATTTTATATGACTACAACTACATATTGTACATATACATTATATTGGAGTATCATTACCATTTTTAGGTTGTGTAGGTTTAAATAAGGGAAATTTTTTTGCTCAATCCACCTTAAAGAACCTTCCAATTATCCATCTACTTCTCTTCCTTCATAAATATTTATGAGTGGAGTTTTCAACTAAACTTGGTGTTTGATGAGAACCAACAATCTCTTCTGGTAGTTGAGTTTCATGATCAATATCATCAAAAAATAGAGGAGCATCTTTGAGTGGTAGCATGTCATCATCAATATAGTATTTAGGGGGTGACATGCTATTCTAATTAATTCTTTCTTGTGAGATACAATTATGATCAATGGGATTTATACATGTAAAATTGTTTTCATATTATTCAATAGTTAAATTAAAATTCAATACAAATTAAATAATTAATAATTACCTATATTTTGAGTGCATTGTGGTTGTGTGGGATTTTTTATTGGATCTTTAAAATAAGATAATATGCTTGATTTTATTGATAATTTGACTATCCTCTTACCATTTCCACCAAATGCCATGATGACCAAGGATGTTATAATTTGGTTTTAACTAGAACCTAGAATGCCACCATCCAAATTCCACACCATTTGATTAAAGCCAAGATGTTATCATCTGGTTATAGTTGTTTAGTTTGTAGCACATATGCTTCCATTTAGTTAAGTCAATCAATTGCAAGCAGATGTTCCTGTTTGGTTTTTCTATTTAGTTATATTGTGAATGTTGTCATTCAGTTCAGCCAATCGGTCATAGCTTAAATGCTACCATTTATATTCAACCATTTGGTTATAGTGAGGATTCTATCATTTTGTTTTATCTTCTTTCTTATTGGATGCTTGTTTGATATTGTGGAGTGATTACTAAAACTATATTTTGATGGTTATCCATGGCAGTGTATGTACTATATATATGTGGCAAATTGAATGGTTAACTAAGAAATTATTATAAATTTTTGGTGAGATAAAACCCAAAATAATTTACATTCTAAATTTTTAGGTGATTCGGACCTATGTAGTGACCCTAAAAAATCACCAAAAATGAATTTCAAAAATTGAAATATTTATGAATTAATTAATATTTGCCACTAAATTTTACCATGTTTGCCTCTATAACTTTCATGAAATATTATCAAATCCCTTGATGCTCATATTTCATGATTCCAAGTCTTTAAACCCAATGCCAAATAAGGAAAGGAAGAATATGTTGTAAATGTTGAGTCTATAACCATTGTCCACAAGTACTCATTTAACAATTTTATTGCAAATACATAATTAGATGTATAATGGTAAACAATGATTTATAATATGTTGTAGAGGTAAGTTTTTTTTTTCAAAGGAGATATTATGTTCAATCCACTTAATGGAGTTTATCACAAAGGCCACATATGGTGTCTCCACATTTCTTAGTAAGATGGCCATGTGTAATGCATCCAAAAGAACATCTTTATAATGATAATATTTGTGTAATAAATCCAAGAGTGATTGGAGTGGTTATTTTTATTGCATGGAGAAAGGGGTTGTTTCATGTGTTCCCTTTTATGCTTAGTAGTGATAGGTAGGATCTCATTATAAATACTATAAAAACAAAAGGTATGCATTAATACATTTGTGTTAAAGCTATTAAATTTTTTACTAGATTTTATCATAGTTTTAATTGATTTAGCCATTTATGAAATATAACAAGTAATGACTACCATTAGGTACTAGATAATTAAATAACCAGTAGATACATCCATATTTAGCATGATTAATTATTTTGAAATATATGAAAATATTATTTTTAAGAGTGTTTACAGTTCAGAATTCATACATTAGAAATCAAGAAAACCCTATGTCAAACTATGGTTTTCACAAGGAGATAAAAAGGTTAGGTTCACCAAATGTTTAACCCTTTTGTGATGTGTGGTATTAAGGGATAAGCGGGTATAATATCATATACACCAGGATGAATAAAACTATTTTAGAGTAGGCCAATTAATTTAAAACTCAAATAAATGAATATTTTGAAATAAGGTGTTGAGTTATGTTAAAACATATAAAGTACACTCAAAATAGTAGTTTGAATACATAAATATGAAGAATAGATAATATGTAACTTATTAAAAATGTGCAAGTAGATCTGATAAGTATATAGGTGGAAAGAAGTAGAGACAAGATCATAATCCTATTTTTAGTTCTAGAAATATTATTTATAGAGACTTGGACACTTGTGTTATCCCTAGAATACTTGTATGAAAAATTTTATCTTGATCTCAATGCAACTATCTTGTATACAATATTCATTGTATCATAAAGTGACCACTTATATACTTTTGGGTTTTATGTCAACTTTGTGTTGATGTCTTTCATTTATGTGCATAGGTTTTCTATGATTGTATGTGCATCAAACCCTATATCTTCACCTTAGGTATTTGTAACTTACCAAATATTAGGTTAGTGGGCTCATGTGTTGAGTTGACCTTAAGGCCCATCTATCAATGAGTGTTGCCTACATAGCCAATACTCCATAAAGGGCCTCAAACTTATGTAGTTATCCCTTGGGTGTTGGCTCATGTGTGCACAAGGGTGAAATATACTATATTCAATTACATGTAATGACCTAACTTGTAACTTGACAAATAATACTCATGGGTTGTTATTTGAGTGTTTTAGAACTATAATATGATTGCTCCCATGATTGATATGAAAATAAGGAAGAATAGGGTAGTATAAATTAGTTATGAAATTGATTTAGTGAGCTTGAATAGGTGTTTTCTTGGTATTTTTTAGATGATTAATGATTAGTCCAAGATTTTTATTTATACCACATATTTTGAAAATATCTCATGATAGGGATCAATAAGATAAATGGTCTAACTCATAGAATTCAAAATATTAACAAATTAGATGAATTTTGAGGACTAGACACTTGACAAGAATCTAGACACTTGCATTGATGCAAGTGTTTCTATGTGGGATGCAAGTGTCCAACAGGGTAGAAAGCTCCTGAGAATTTAAAATTAAAAGTGAATCATATATCATATTTTAGGATTTTTTTACAGTGTAGAAGATTTAGTCCATCAAAAATGATAAGTTCAGACCATAAGAGAAATAGTTAGTCATGGTGAGATGGTGAATGTGAATCTTTCAGTAGCAGGGAGGTATAAAATTGAAGGTTTTATCCTTGATAGATATTTGTCAAATATATAAGATTGAGATGCTATACAAATCAGATTTTATTATCTATAATTTCCTTGTTTAGAAAACTAGATCTAAAAATTAAACCCATGTGATGGATAATGCTCCTTGTGGGTGGAAATCCATATGATAAATTCTTGAAATAAAATCTCAACATATCCTCCACCTTATCCATTGTTACAACTTCCATGGGTTTAGGAATGAAGCCATTGCATGCCTTCTCTTTTCTTGTTGGGTCATTTGATCCAAAAAAAATATAGTTATGTTAGTTTAAATTAAAATAATGTATGGGACATGTTAATTCTTTATGATATACTCCCATAAATATTTTCTAGTCATAGGTGCTAAATAATGTTAGTAATATTGGTTTGTTAATGGGTTAAACCCATAAGTTGGTTGGCTCCCATACACAACCAAAATTTTATGAAATTTATTATAATATCAGGAAATTTGTAAATAATTAATGTGATATGTTAACTTTAAATATAGTTTTATTATTTTATCTTCTATTTACCCACCTGTGCTTGTTCCAACATTAGTATCAAAGCCTAGATAATGGAATATGGAAGCAAAGGAGAAGCTATGAGAGGAAGAAAATTTAATTGAAAATTTTATGTGAAGAATATTTCATAAATTTATTTTAAGCTTTTATTTATTTTTTTATTTTGTTTGTATGCTTTGAAAGCCTAAAAAATCAATTTGTATGGTTGTTCAAAGTCATTTTGTATGGCCCATTATCTAAAAACCATCTTGTATTGCATGATATCATACAAAAATCAATCCAACCTTATTTTTTCATGATCTAAAAGTAATTTATACAGTCCAAAGCCATATTAAAATAGTAGAATTGAGTTGAACAACCCTTTTTTCTATTGTATGATGTCAAACTAAAAAAACCAGCCAAAAACATAGTTTTATGGCCTTAATACCTTAAAACCCCTTCAAAAATCTGATTTGCAAAGCATAAGTTTTGATTTATGAGCATTTTTTTAGCATCCAAAACTACTTTTCATGCAAAAGTGCAACTTTGGATGGTGAATGGAGGATGTGATGATCAAAGGAATGGCATAATAGTGCTTGCTATGTAAAAAATACATAGTGGAATTAGTAGCTATTATGTTTAATAGGGCATTGAGAGAATTGATAATTCAAGTGTTCAACACCCATAAACTTCAAATTATAATCATGTCATTTCACATTCGACATGTGTTTTAGAACTATTTTTTATTTATTTAATTTTTTTTCTTGGATGTAGTCATGTAACCAGTTGTTTCCTAAGTTTTAGAATGTTTTGGACACATTGAAGTGGTTATTTATTTGATTTGAGGTCTAAAAATACGTTTTTTATGACAAATGTGTATTAAAAATCAAGACACAAAGTGATGTAAAGTACAATGAGTGAATTTTTGGTGGAATTAGACACCCTAATTTTTATTTAAGGTTGAAAATATGCTTCAAAACCATGGTGTAACACTATTTTCTATCACTTGTGCTATCAAAGATGATGCAGTTTCACTTCAAAGTTTATAGGTCCCTATGGATTTGACAAGTTGATAAATCCATCACCACACACATCTTGTGCAAACTATGAGGTCCAAGATCAGTTTATGTTATAGCATAAATTTTGGATAGATATTTGTGTTGTTTTATATCAATTTTGGTTTTTGTGTTTCATGAACTTATTGATGAGGAGTAGACATAGTTGTTTGATTGGTTTTTTAGCTACCAATATTTCTCATCTCTCACTTTACGGGGGGAGAGATGATTTAGAGGTAATCAATAAGTTTTTATTTCATGGATGAAATAACATTCACATATACTCACCTCTGTTAATGACTCCTAACTCTGATCTTTGCTTGCCTTGGCTCTTGATCTCTATGATCCTACTCTTAAACATATAGTCTCTTCCTCTCTATTTAAAGGATATTCATGATCATATCTCAAAATCATGATATAAAAACCATTCACCCTTATCTCCCTCTAAAAATCTCATAATGTTCTTGTTTCAATATCCTTATTCTTTACTTAAGTTCTCTTATGCAATTTGTTCTTACTTCAACCAAGGTTCATAAGGTTCAATGCTTAAAACTTGGTTCAAGTTTCCTCTATCTCTATGAAATTTATTTTCATAATTGTCATGATTAAACAAGACCTATTTATCTTCCCACTCAACCCAAAAAATTCTTAAACAACCCTTATCACGTACCTCACTTCTTGCTTTGTCACAAGCTCTCTCTAGTAGCCTATGTTTAGGATTCATTGCATGGTAATGATGCATACCATCTCAAATTAGGAAACTAAACCCATTTAAAGGTACCCTCTATCCATTTATTTCAATACATAAGGTTTTAAGTTCTAACTCAACCTTGGATCACTCTTCTAGGCTCTTTTTGGCCACTATTTAGGCTTATTAGGTCTCTTATGACCCTATCTTAAACACAAACCTTATCATATATACTTATTCATATGTGACAAACTTAAAAACTCTCAAATATATTATCCAACATAACTATACATTAAATCACTAAATTTGGGAATTTATTACTAGTTAAATCTCTCACAATCTACATTTTATGTGGAAACCCTAGCACAGGATTTATAACAGACTATGTCTAGCTGAGAAGGATTAAAATTAAGTTTCAAGATTTCTATAAGGTTTCACATGACCATGACTATTGGAAAAGTACTATGTATATACAACACACCTTTTTCATTCATAGGATTCCTTCATTGAGGCCACTGTGGATTGGTTTACTTAAATTCTTTGTTTGACTGAGTCAGGTTATTTGTTTATTTATAGACCTAGAAATTTGTTTATGAAATATATATGTAATAAACACATTTAGTCAAAATAAGAACCTTAATAATGTCTTAAGTAAATATTAACAATTAAAATATCAACTCTAATTTAGACATGATCCTTCTCTCAATAATATATGCTCATATTTTTTAATTAATTCATACAGGCAACACATGGTATTATGCAAACTTTTTCTAAATGAAATATTTACTCAGAACTTATAGATAATAAAAATGCATTATTATCCTTCACACATATAAATTAAACATTCTAATCTCACAAGGTACTACAAAAACTTATCATGCTTATACCTTCTCCCTCACTTTATTTACATAGTCATTACATTGCATATGCATAGGGAATAAGGACTGTAACCTTGGACCATTTCCAAGTATTTGTAAACTAACTTAACAATACTTGAAACACCATTATAAATCATGTAAAAACTTACTAAATACACAAATATCACAATAAATTTCTTTGATTATACTTTCAACCACTAATCATTCTTACATAGTCAACTTTCATTGCACTTATATAGGAAAATATAGGTTTTGTTATGATTTATTGACTTAAATTGAGTAAAACTAATATTTATTCACTTATTTGAGGTTCTTACACATTTTCCCTTCAAATCCAACCCCACAACTCTCAACTTTATAGATCATTTACCAGTCCTTTTATGTTATGAAACTACTGTAACTAACTTTCTAACTCCCTTATGGACGTTGGGAAAGTCTTAACTAATATAACCTCTAAAAAACCTATAAAAATGAATAATATTGTGAGTTAGGTATGTGTTTGGACACCTTATACTCCTTTATCAATTTTAACCACACAAATTACAACATTAGACTTCTTTAAACAAGATTGAAGTCACCAAAACTTAGCATGAAAGTTTAAAATTTCAAATGAAGGAATTTGGTGGGAAAATGCCATAATGATCCTAATTCAAATTTGACAACAATCTAGAATATAATATTGACTCCTACAGACCTCTTGTGACCAAAATGACTTAAAAAAGACTCAAATATGTGAAATAGACCAAAATGTGCAAAGGGTAGTGATGTTCTTACATCATACTACTAAGGAGCAAGATAAAACTTTCTAAGAAAGTTATAACTGATCTAGCATTCATGTTCTTGACAACATCCTTTTTTCAATTTCATGTCCTCCTAGATTCCAAGGTCTATTTGAAGCATGTAGACCTTATTTATGTTTTATTAAACTTATTATGACTCCTCCTTTATTATTCTCTCTCTTATTTTGTATCTTCAATCTGATCATGGACAACTTCTATTTGTTCTCCTTCCTCTAAAGACTTGCACATGAAGCAAACAAGTCAAATAAAACCACTTCTTGTTGGCTCTCTTGGATTTCATTTTTTTTCTCTTCAAATTCTACTTTTTCTTTGGCTACCAACTCTTCTTCATCTTGACTCAAGATTTCCTTCAATGAAAATTTAGCTGCCATGATGGAGTCCTCATCTCCATTTTGACTCAAATAATTTGATTTTTTCATTATTTATTACCACATCTACTTATCTTCAACAGTATATTCATCTATACCACTTTGATATTCCATTAGTTATAATAAATATACCTCCACCTACTGTAACTCATACTTTTTAAGCACTTTAGTATGTGTTTCTTATTTATACTCTCCTACTACCACCTCATAGATCTCTTCCTACATGCCATGCACTTTATTTGACATTATTTTTCCTTCTTGTCCTTCAACTAGCACATTCATTAGCTTCAAGGTAATATCATAAAAATTATCCTCAACAATGTTCATGTCAACATACTCATAAAAAATAACATTAAAATAAATACCTTGTACTTCTTTTCTATTCTCAAGGCTTTCTTGATTGAAACATGCTTCCTTCTTGCTTGTCATGAGACATGGTGATGTTGCAAACTCTCTTTTTCCTTCTTCTTCATCCAATGGTTCACCTTCTTCAAGGTAACATAAGATTGTATCCCCATACTTAACTATATAATCAATTTATTCTTCATCATTATCATGTTATTCATGCTTACAATGTTCTTCACCTTCATTCAACTCTTCACCTATATGCACACATTTAAATAATTCATTATTCATTAATATTTTAGGCTTCATTTCCACTCTCCTTTTAGGATTCCTTACTATCATTTTCATCTTTTATCTTATCTTCTTCTCTATAAACTACTTGAGAGGACATCTCACTTTCCTCTTGATGCATACATAGAATCTTGGTTTCATCTCTTGCAAGACTTGCTCTAATCTTTTCAAAACCAACTTCATCTCAGCTATCTCTTTTTCTTTCTCTAGTTATATTTGCTTCACTTATTTTTCTTTTTCCATCTTCTTATGGCATTCCTCATTCTTTAAGCCCTTCATCTCTCTTTCACTATCTCTCTCTCTTCACTATCACACTCTCTCTAGGTCTCTCTCTCTCTTGACTTATCTCATATTCTTGAAAATCCTTCCTACTTTCCTTCTCTTTTGACGTCACTTGGGTCTCTCTCACTTGACTCTCTCTCTCTCTTAGAGTCTCTACTTTTAGCTCTTCTTGAGATTCTTCTTGGAGCTCTCATTAAATCTTATTTATCTAATCCTCTTTGGCTTGAGGGATTTATCCACACCTCTATTTATTTCACCAATATTTCTACCTCTCACTTCTTTCCTACAACTTGCATCAACATTCACACAACAACATCTCAAAGAAAATGTAGCACACAAACTAAATCAACACTTTCAAAAAAACTCAAAATAGACCTTCTCCATAAAACATACCATGCTCTAATACCAAATGATCTATAGGTCATAAATAATTTTTTATTTCATGGATTAAATCTCATTCACATATACTCACCTCTGCCAATGACTTCTAGCTCTGATCTTTGCTAGCCTTGGCTCTTGATCTTTGTGATCTTACTCTTGAAAATTTAGTCTCTTCCTCTCTGTTTAAAGGCTATTCATGATCATATCTAAAAATCATTCCATAAACCCTTTACCCTTGTCTCTCTCTAATCAAATATCATAATGGTCTTGTTTCAATATCCTCATTCTTTACTGAAGCTCTCTTATGCAATTTGTTCTTACTTCAACCAAGGTTCATAAGGTTCAATGTTTAAAACTTGGTTCAAGTTTCCTCTATCTCTATGAATTTTATTTTCATCCATGTCATGATTAAAAAATTCCTATTTTCTTCCCACTCAACCCACAAACTTCTCAAACAACCCTTTTCACATACCTTACTTCGTGCTTTATCATAGGCTCTCTCTAGTAGCCTTTTTTAGGCTTATTTACATGGTACAAACACATACCATCTCAAATCAGGAAACTAAACCCATTTTAAGGTACCCTATATCCATTTATTACAATCCAAAAAAAATTAAGTTCTAACTCAACCTTTGGATCACTCTTCTAGGCTCTTTTTTGCCACTGTTTAGGCCTATTAGGTCTCTTATGACCCTATCTCAAAAATAGACCTTCTAATCCATACTTACCCATACAAGATCAACTAAAAATTTATAAAATATATTACCCAAAATATTTATACATTAAATAACGAAACTTTGGAATTTATTACTAGTTAAATTTCTCACAATCCACATTTTTATGTAGAAACCCTAGCACAGGGTTTATAATAGACTGTGTCTAGCCCAGGAGTAAAATTAAGTTTCAATATTTATATAGGGTTTCACATTATTGTGACTATTAGAAAAGTATTTTTTATATCCCATACACCTTTTTAATGCATAGAATTCCTTCATTGAGGCCATTATGGATTGGTTTACTTAAATTATTTGTTTGACTGAGTCAAGTTACTCTGTTGTTTATAGGCCAAAAACTTTGTTTATGCAAACTATATGTAATAAACCCCTTTAGTCATAATAATAAACTTAAGAAGTTTGTAAGGAAATATTACCAATTCTAATTTCAACTCCAATTCAGACATGATCCTTCTCTCAAGAATATATGCTCAGAATTCTTGATTACTTCATACATGCAACATAGGGTATTATGCAAACTTTTGTAATGAAATATTTACTCATAATTTGTAGACAATAAAAAATGCATTCTCAGGATTCACACACATACATTCAAATTTTTTATCTCACAAGATACTACAAAAACATATCATGATTATACCTTCTCCCTCACTTTGTTTACACAGTCATTACATTGGATATGTATAGGGAATAGGGATTGTAACCTTGAACCATCTCAAAATATGTTGAAAATAACTTTAAAATACCTGAAATGCCATTATAAATCATTTGACAACTTAAAAAATACACAAATATCACAATAATTTGCTTTGATTACACTTTCCACCACTGATCATTCTTACACAGTCAACTTTCATTACACTTATGCAAGAAAATGTAGGGTCTATTATGCTTTATTGACTTCATTTCAGTAAAACTAATCTGTATTCACTTATTTGGGGTTATTATACATTTTCCATTCAAATCCAACCCCATAACTCTCAACTTATATAGATCATTTACCAGTCCTTTTATGTTATGTAACTATTCTAACTAACTTTCTAACTCCCTTATGGACATTGGGAGAGTCTTAAATAATCTAACCTCTAAAAACCCTATCAAAATGACTAATCTTATGAGTTAGGTATGTGTTTGGAAACATAGACTCCTTTCTCAATTTTGACCACACAAATTATAATATTGGACTTCTTTAAACAATATTGAAGTCACCAAAACTTAATATGAAAGTTTAAAATTTCAAATAAAGGAATTTGCCAGGAAAATGCCAAAATGATCCTAATTCAAATTTGAAAACAATCTAGAATCTAATATTTACTCCTATAGACCTCTTATGACCAAAATGGCTTAAAAAATACTCTAACATGTGAAATAGACCAAAGTGTAGAAAAGATAGTGATGTTCCTGCATCAAGAAACATGATGGCCTTTGATTAGTCATCGATGATTGTGAAAGTTGGAAAGTGAGTAGATAGCACTAGTATTGTTGACCAAAGTTTTTCAACATTTTTAGGCATCAAGGATATGTGCCTTACATATTAAAATATAGTCACTAGATGGCTTTTTGTGTGAGATATTATGTGGATCAATGTAGTTGAGCATACGTTGACTATGTTCTATTATAGTACAGTATACAATTTTAAGAGGGGATGAGCATACCCATCAGGGTGTTCAACATTCATGTCATAAATTACAAGGTATCATCAATATTTTGTGTAAATCAATGTGATTATGGGATAGAGAAATGACATCAGCATAGGTTCATAACTTATGAGGTATTGTAGTGCTTCTACTGAAAGTAGAAGACTTTTGAGAGTGAATTGACTTTAATTAATTATTACCACAATGTACATTATGATGGTTTCCGGTGAAGCATATACTTTTAGGGCTTCACAATCATATGTTTTAGATCATCTCTTATACCCCTTTGGATCAAGGGGATTCGTTGGGTCATTTGACCCAAGTTATTTTGTTTATTTATGTTAATTTATATTATAATAATGTATGGGAAATTTTATCTCTTTAAGAGACACTCCCATTAATACTTTTTATTCATAGGTGTTAAATAATGTTAGAAGTGTTTTTTGGATAATGGTTTGAACCCATAAGTTTGTTAGGTTTTGTACACAACTAGATTCTCATGAAAGCTTTTATAATCTTAAGAAATTTGTAATTAATTAATTTTATATTTTAAATTTCTATATATTTTTGTCATTTTATCTTCCATTTACCCCCTATGCTTGTTCCAACATTTCTTTCCCATTCAAAAAACTATTTATTGTAAACATTCAAAATTTTAAGATTGTTGTTCAATTCCTCCTTTTTTCCCTTCAAAGGGATAAATGTATATTTACCATCCTTCACAAGAGTATTCTACCATCATGTATGTATTTCTTATTTAATTCCATGGTCTAATTGACAACACATGGCACACATCCATGGGTATAATGTCACAAAAAAACCATCTTTGTAAGACCCAATCTAAAAATTGGCTACACATTGTTCTTTCACTAAAATATAATGTCCTTATTTCAACTAAGGTCCCTTATATGGATTTGAGTGTGCTACTCTTTTCAACCCAGATTTATCTACCATTTCATTTGACACCAAATTCTCCATGTTACCACTATCAATAATGACTTTACAACACTTATCTCCATATTTGAAAATGGTTCAAAAAAAATATTTATTTACACTAGTTCATTATCCTCAATTGGTTTTAGAAAAACCCTCCTCATCATGAGAGTTTATCCATCTTCTTATTATTCCATGTGATCAAGTTATTCAACTATTTTTTAATTCACATTTTCAATGTGATTTCTAGCCTCATTTCTCCTTCTATTATTATTTTTTTCTTGTCAAAAATCATAGGATTTATAACCACAATGTCCACACATAAATCATGTACCCATGAACCTCTACTTTTTCCTATACCATAGTATTTTCTTCCTCTTTATGTATATCGTCTTCCTCTTGGTGCATTATTTTGATTGTGAAATTTTATATCTTCTTCCTCATATGTATGATATCCACTTTGATTTTTTTTTATTTTCCTTATCCCTTTAAATCTACCTCTACTTTATTTTTTATTTATTTCCTTGAAAACTTATCCTCAACCTTCAAATCATATTGATAGGTTTATCCTACCAAATTTAGCTTGATCATTTCAAACTCATCTTGTATGTAAATATGAAGAACATTTACATACCTTGAGATCTTCTCTTCATCACCTTCAATGTGACCACCCTAGGTTGTGAGATTATAAAAACCCTTGGTATAAGCATATACACTCAAGTCCTTATTCCTCAATTTTTTATCTTCTTTAATAAACTCAAAAAAAATATTCATAAGGTATAAATTACCTTTCAAATTTGCAATTATCCTATCTCAAGTCTTTATTTTATATTTTACCCTTTTTGACCTTTCCAACTACACATGATCCCACCATAAGGATGCATGTCCCTTCAAATTTTTGTATAAAAACTTCTCTCTTTTGGGGTTCTCTATTTTCTCATGTTCAAATTAATTTTCCAACTCTTCGATCCAATCAATTTGAACTTGAAGGAATAAACTTTCTCAATAGCTAGGGTTATCCAACTTTGAATTTCCTCCCATCTTGAAAATGGAGATCAATAATCTATCCTTTGGTTCTTCATCCAACTCTTCTAAATGAGATTCTAGGTATTTTCATTTATCTTCACTAATATATTTAATGAATCCTCTCCATTTTGCAATGTCCATAATATATAGTTTGTATTCCTCTCAACATCTTTGTCAAGCTTGAAACTCTTAATGTTATTCCTCCTCTTCTAAGTGGTACTCATCTATGTGACATTTTTCTTCTCACAACTATGATGCACTGGGTTAGGGGTCCCAGCTGAATGAATACCCCAACTTGTAGCCTATATCCTCTTTAGCTTAGCATATCACACTCACTCACACACAACTAACACTCATGAGTATGCAACACACATTTCATATTAATCTTCATCTAAAATCAACTTTAAAATGCTCTACAATGATTTTCATTCCATGTTTTTATCTATCTGGTTCATCCTAGCATCTCAACACTCTCTGCCTAGCTTTCATACTCACTTTTGGCTAATAAAATGATTGATGCACTTTATTCCCTAAAAAGCTTGCTCAACAGTTCCAACCTCGTGCTTTGATTCAGACTCCACTGACTGTTGACCATTTAATGCATAACCAACCTCAATAGTGCCTTCTATATTATTGCTCAGATTCCCGATCAAAGGACTTACAGTAGCAACCTTATTCACCTTATAGTCTTCAGCATCATATTTCTAAAACAAATATCATCTATAAGGCTATACAAATAGGTCATACTCATTGGAGATCCTAGATCTAGTTTCCATGGCTTTTGCTTAGAAGATCTATCTACATTATAGTCCTCCATGACACATGTCCCCCACACAGTCCATCAAGTTCATCATACACCCATCTTCCACGGCAGGTATCATTATTCACCTTCATCTTGAGCTCCATGATCCTCACCAATGACTCCATTAAAATAATAATGATCTCCTATGTTTCCTACAAACTTGTGGAGTGTTGATCTTCCTCACATATCCCTTCCACATCCTTGCCTACATTCTCAGCTCCCTACCTAACTGTATGGCATTTTGTGCTTGCTTTGAATGATATTACAAAAAATTAACAAACTTAAACTTAATAACACAGTAAATGAATCCATATTAATAGAGTCAATGAATTTAATCACAACTTTGCATGTCTATATTATGTGCTAGAATAGAAATGGCACAGTCTATGGGAATCAAACCCACGACCACATTTTCAAAGATTAGTTTGATGTCTGTATATTTACAAATATTTGACCAATCTCTATAATGTTTTAGCAATCCCAATATGGCATATTCTTGAAGAATTACAAATCCAATCTAACTCCATTAACCAATTTATCAACAAATTTATGAAGGTATCGATCTATTCATAGTCGGTCCAGAATATAATGCTGTAACTTGCACCAAAACTACCCCAAGCCTTATTTATACTATTGTTTTTTTACTCAACTACTTAAAACAAATGGAGATTCATTGACTTACCAAGATTGTATAATCTATGATCATATTCTTTAGATCTGGAACTCTATTAAACATTTCACTTCATGTCTCTCCACTCTTCCCTAGTCACTCTTTGTTGCATCAACTGGTTTCAATTTTGAACAACTAAAAAATGACTCCACTCATAGCATAAGATTCAATCTGCCAAACCTTTAGTATTCTATAAATCAACATCTACCATTTCGTGGCAATATATCCTCCTCCAAATCTAGAGCAATATTAACATTACCTCTTAAACTAGCATTATTAATAAGGATGTCAATTTTGCTAAAGCATTGCCAGGCAAATCCAACAGCCACATCAATAGCGGTGTAGTTGTGGGTGATGTCAAGCTGAATAGCCACAGCAGCAAAAGTATTATTATTCAACTGCTCGATCTCCTCACACAAAAATTTCAAGAGTTTACTTCTGTGAATTGTAGCCACAATTTTCCATCCTAAGCTTGGTCTGCGTGCTTGCTCAAATAGATAGTCATCTACCTACTATTCAATGAGTTCTTCCCAAACTGTATTCATCAAATAGAAGAAAAACATAAAAATCCAACTCGGGTTGTATATTCACATTCAGGATTGTGTGTGTATTTGAAAACCCTGCCACATACCCTGTTTAAGATCCTTTATTTCATACAGAACAATATTTTACAAAATCTATCAAAATGCAGTCCTTTTTCTAGACTTGCTTCCCAAACTTGGTCTCACATTGTTGAAATAGTCCTAATTTACTATGAAAACCATTCAACTAACTCCTAGAAAAAATCAACAAATGCTTTTAAACATAGAATTATTCAACTACCATCTAACCTATGCCACTTATGGCTTGACTCATATTCCTAGCACATCTAAGCAATATAAATCAACATCTACCACTTCATGGCAATATATCCTCCTCCAAATCTAGAGCAATATTAACATCACCTCTTAAACTAGCATTATTAATAAGGACGTTGATTCTGCCAAAGAATTTCCAAGCAAATCCAACAGCTGCATCAACAGTGGCATAGTTGTGGGTGATGTCAAGCTGAATAGCCACAGCAACAGAAGTATTGTTATTCAACTGCTTGATCTCCTCACACAAAGATTTCAAAAGTTCACTTCTACAAATTGTAGCCACAATTTTCCATCCTAAGCTTGGTCTGCATGCTTGCTCAAATAGATAGTCATCTACCTACTATTCGATGAGTTCCTCCTAGATTGTATTCATCAAATAGAATAAAAACATAAAAATCCAACTCGGGTTGTATATTCACATTTAGGACTATGCGTGTATTTGAAATCCCTACCACATACCCTGTTTAAGATCCTTTATTTCATATAGAACAATCTTTTACAAAATCTATCAAAATGCAGTCCTTTTTCTAGACTTGCTTCCTAAACTTGGTCTCACATTGTTGAAATAGTCCTAATTTACTACGAAAACCATTCAACCAACTCCTAGAAAAACTCATCAAATGATTTTAAACATAGAATTATTCAACTACCATCTAACCTATGCCACTTATGGCTTGACTCATATTCCTAGCACATCTAAGCACTCCCAAGATGCTCCTGCATCAGATTCCTGGGATTAAAAAGTTTCATGAGCTCCTGCTTATGAGTTTCATTTGTTTTCCCATTTACAAAGGTAAAAATTTTACAAAACAAATGTCTTCTTCATTCAATTTTTCATACAAATGTGCATGTTCTTGACTACCACACTTGTGTCTATTTTTGCTTGTTGTCTTTTCCTTCCAAAGTACATCTTGTTGTCTCTTCATCTTCTTTACAGCCTTCTTCTTTACATATTCATCCTCTTGAATGAGGATATCAAATTCCATTCTCTCTTCTTGAGCTCTTAGAAGAGCTCTCTTCTCTAAGTACTTGACCTCCTTATCAAGCAAACTTGTACAATCACCATTCAAAGCAAAATTAGAAGCAAAAATTTGAGACCCTTGGGTCTCTCCAAATTTTTGAACCCATACTTGCCGCTCAAGTATGAATTCTTGGTCCTTTGTCTTCATTTCTTCTTCACAAAAGTGTTCTACCTCCTTAAATACTATTATAGGACAAGTTTTGTTCTTCTCTTCATGGTTAATGGCATATTCTAAGACTGCCAACTCTTCCAACAACTGCTCTTTATTTTGATAAACAAAAAGCTTGTTTGGTTGTTCAACTAGAAACTCTCCATCAAGGTTTTCTATCTCCTTCAGGATATCTTCTTCAATTGTCAAGTCTAAGCATTTAACCTTCTCTCCATATTCTTCTTGCAGTTGTTCTACCCCTTGGTATACAGATACCCATTCTTATTTCATATCAAGCAACTCTCCTTCATCTGCAAATTCTTGATCAAACTACCATATTTCTTTTAAGAGATCTTCCTCATTAGTGATTAGTACATTTTGATCAAAATCAACTATATCAACATTATGCAACTGAAAATTGTCATCTTCAATCTTTTCCAATTTTGAATTTTGATCATTATACCTTTGTTCTTCATCAACATGTAGCTCTTCATTTATTTTTTCCTCTTGAGTAAGGACTTCTTCTTCTTGCTTGATCAATTCTTTATGTTGGAGTTCCAACTGATCCTTCTTCATGTCCTCATCACTTGAGGCATTACAACAAGCCTTTTCTTCTTATCTAAGTACTCTCTCATGAGGTGTTTCACCTCCTTGATCCATGAGCATCTTCATTGGATCATATGTTTCTCCTTCCTCCTCAACTTGCTTTCCTGTAAACAAAACATCAAATGAAATGTTAGATACAAAAACATTTGGCCACTTGATCTTTTGAGTGATTTCTTGTTGTTGGTCTATTTCTTCAATGATGAGATCCATCTCATCTACCAAGTATTGATCCTCTTCATATTGAAATTCCTATTCAAAGTGAAACTTTTCTCCAAGCTCTTCATTCTTGAGCTCATCCTTTTTTTTATACTTCATCTCTCTCCTTAAGGAAACTCTTAGCATTCTTCTTCTTCTTTCCATCACTAATCTAACTGGCCATCTTACTCTTTTCTTCTTCATTACCCATCCTTGCCATGGGTTTTGCATATTTTCTACCATGATTTCTATCATGGCTGTCCTTGCTTTTATCTCATTCACTTCTCTTTGGTACTCTTCCTCTCTTTGTCTCTTTTTTTCTCTTTCTTATTTCTCTCTCTTTATCTGGTTCATGATTCTTCTAGGCAGTCCCTCTATCACTCTTCTCAATTCTTCAAATTCCATCCTTTACCTCACCTAAGTCTATTTCACCTTAGTCTTTTGGCAAACTATCCAAGCTTCTTCTTGGATCTTCTTCTTCTTCTTGTTCAATTCACTATGCTCTTCTTCTAGAGTTTCTCTTGGCTCTTCACTAAGCCTTCCTTGGTTTCTTCTCCTCTTAAGCCTTAATGGCTTGACTGCCTTGAACCTGCAACTTCTTCACTACAACAACAACTAGTCTTTAAAGAGCTTGAAAACAATTTGTCAATAACTTTCTTATTACCTTCTTCACTTGCTTCAATCACTACAAACATTTTTTTCTTCTTCTATTTGTAACCTCACAAAGTACATTATCTCTATAAAAATTAATTAGAAGAGTACAAAATTTTCCTTTTTCCAGGAGCTAACTAGCTCTGATACCAAAATGATGGACTGGGCTAGGGGTCCCAGCTGAATGAATGCCCCAACCTGTAGCCTATATCCTCTTTAGCTTAGCATATCACACTCACTCACACACAACTAACACTCATGAGTATGCAACACACATTTCATATTAATCTTCATCTAAAATCAACTTTAAAATGCTCTACAATGATTTTCATTCCATGTTTTTATCTATTTGGTTCATCCTAGCATCTCAACACTCTCTGCCTAGCTTTCATACTCACTTCTGGCTAATAAAATGATTGATGCAGTTTGTTCCCTAGAAAGCTTTCTCAATAGTTGCAACCTCATGCTTTGATTTAGACTCCACTGACTGTTGACCATTTAATGCATAACCAACCTCAATAGTGCCTTCTGTATTATTGCTCAGATTCCTGATCAAAGGACTTACAGTAGCAACCTTATTCACCTTAGAGTCTTCAGCATCATATTTCTCAAAAAAATATCATCTATAAGAGTATACAAATAGGTCGTACTCATTGGAGATCCTAGATCTAGTTTCAATGGCTTTTGCTCAGAAGATCTATCTACATTATAGTCCTCCATGACACACTTCCCCCACACAGTCCATCAAGTTCATCATACACCTATCTTCCATGGTAGGTATCATTATTCACCTTCATCTCAAGCTCCATGATCCTCACCCATGACTCCATTAAAAGACCGATGATCTCCTACATTTCCTATAGACTTGTGGAGTGTTGATCTTCCTCACAATCCCTTTCGCATCCTTGCCTGCATTCTCAGCTCCCTACCTGACTGTATGGCATTTTGTGCTTGCTTTGAATGATATTATAGAAAATTGACAAACTTGGACTTAATAACATAGTAAATGAATCTGTATTAACATAGTCAATGAATTTAATCACAACATTGCATGTCTATATTCTGTGCTAGAATAGAAATGGTGCCATCTGTGGGAATCAAACCCACGACCACATTTTCAAAGATTAATTTGATGTCTATATATTTCCAAAGATTTGACCAATCTCTATAATGTTTTAGCAATCCTAATATGGCATATTCCTGAAGAATTACAAATCCAATCTAACTCCATTAACCAATTTATCAACAAATTTTTGAAGGTATCAATCTATTCATAGTCGGTCCAGAATATAATGTTGCAACTTGCACCAAAACTACCCCAAGCCTTATTTATACTATTGTTTTGTCACTCAACTACTTAAAACAAATGGAGATTCATTGACTTACCAAGATTGTATAATCTATGATCATATTCTTTAGATCTGGAACTCTATTAAACATTTCACTTCATGTCTCTCCACTCTTCCCTAGTTGCTCTTCGTTGCATCAACTGGTTTCAATTTTGAAAAACTGGAAAATGACTCCACTCATAGCATAAGATTTGATCTGCCAAACCTTTAGTATTCTATAAATCAACATCTACCATTTCGTGGCAATATATCCTCCTCCAAATCTAGAGCAATATTAACATTACCTCTTAAACTAGCATTATTAATAAGGATGTCAATTTTGCTAAAGCATTGCCAGGCAAATCCAACAGCCACATCAATAGCGGTGTAGTTGTGGGTGATGTCAAGCTGAATAGCCACAGCAGCAAAAGTATTATTATTCAACTGCTCGATCTCCTCACACAAAAATTTCAAGAGTTTACTTCTGTGAATTGTAGCCACAATTTTCCATCCTAAGCTTGGTCTGCGTGCTTGCTCAAATAGATAGTCATCTACCTACTATTCAATGAGTTCTTCCCAAACTGTATTCATCAAATAGAAGAAAAACATAAAAATCCAACTCGGGTTGTATATTCACATTCAGGATTGTGTGTGTATTTGAAAACCCTGCCACATACCCTGTTTAAGATCCTTTATTTCATACAGAACAATATTTTACAAAATCTATCAAAATGCAGTCCTTTTTCTAGACTTGCTTCCCAAACTTGGTCTCACATTGTTGAAATAGTCCTAATTTACTATGAAAACCATTCAACTAACTCCTAGAAAAAATCAACAAATGCTTTTAAACATAGAATTATTCAACTACCATCTAACCTATGCCACTTATGGCTTGATTCATATTCCTAGCACATCTAAGCACTTCCAAGATGCTCCTGCATCAAACTATCAAATCAACAATGCAGGACTCTTTATAACATAAAACAAACTTGAGTTAAGCCTTACACACTCAACTATGTAGGACATAACCTACTCTTATCCCAAATTATTCAAGTTGGGTTGAGGGGGTAGTGTGAAGGGATGTATTTTCCCATATCCTATACCCAATACTCTTTAATGGACACACACAAAAAACTATACATTCATAACTAGAGACCTATGCACCCATAACTTTAATATTCAATTCATATGTGGTCATATAAAATGTGAAAATTAGTAACTTGAGTGTGGCTTGTGACACCCAACCCATAGGTCCCTCTTGCTTGCTCTCATGACCCTCATAGGCATCTTTTCACTTATTCCCAGTCATATGATAGGAATAAGTGATTAATAAATATCAATAATAATTATGTAATAACATGCAACACAAAATTCATTCCTTAAAATCGTAGCAATAGAGACATATGAAATAAAATTTAGATCTAAGTAAATACACATATAAAATTGATATAATATGGTTCACCTAATGTGGGCTATGTCCACCAAGAATCTCTCTATAATATTATAAAAAATAGTAAAAGATAACTCTCAATAAGAAACCTCTCACAAAGATAACTTTCTCCAACCTAAATTCACACTAGAATTCTCGAGATGCAAAGCTACACCCTAAAACTGATCACACCGATTGAAAAGAGAATACAAAGCTCAAAAAATGAGATGAAAAATGCAATGCATAATGTTTTCCCCCTCACCCCTATTTATACTTTCCAAAATCCCTTGAAAAATGTGTCATACCTTGGAGATAAGCATATCCCCACCAAAATGGCAATAAATAAGGGAGTTTACAACCAACTAGGATAAAGATAATCCCCTAATTATCTCAACACCTTAAATCATGCCCAATCCTCCATAAAACATGCAAAAAATTTGGGAAGTGGTTTTCACACTCAAAAAATTCACCCCACCATTTGTGAAAGTAAAAATTACATGTTAAAAATGCCTCGTTAATTTTATTTTAACCTTAGGGGTGTTAAAATAGGCTCCATATTTAACATCATTTGTGGCCTTCTAGAAAGTGATTGCACCTCCTTCAAGAATAATTTCCAATGATGATTCCATCACCCCAAGTCTCATACCCTCAAGATAATAGCACCTAACTTGGACTATAGCACTAGACCCTATGGTGTCCATTTTTAGTACTCCTGTCTAAGTACGTTTTTACCTCCAATGGTCAGTATCTTTTGGTTCCTATCCTCCTTCTTATTAGATTAAGGCAAAAACATTAAAACCATGACCAATATATCCCTATAAAATCCCATTCAAATTTCATTTAGAAAAGGTTGGCAATTATTACAAAGAAAGCAAGAATACAAGCAAAACCACTAAGGCAATCTTCCCCATTCTTTGTAAATAGCCAACCAATACTACTACAAGCTTATTCAAATCCTTACACCAACCCCTATCCACCTCAAGAATATATAGTTTAGCATTTTTCATCTTCATACACAATATTTCACAAAGCATATCAAGTGGGAGAACTACATATGGCTTGATCCCTCTTTGGATTATTGGTATGTAGGTAGTGTGCTCGCACAAGGGGTGTAGATACACATTCAGTGCATCTTACACAATAACCCCCATTATTTCTTAAATTTTATCAAATCACAATTTATTCTAAGGTTTTAAGACTAAACCATCTCTATAGGGAGTTTTGTAGACATCCAACAGTCAAAATTTCATAGGCATGGTCATATAGACATAGCGAACAAAACCCAAAAAGTTTAGGTCTCCTAGAAAATATTGGTAGAAGAGGAATATGGAATCAGACCATACGGTGTCCTATTTTGGTACTCCTATCTAATCATAAAATTAATTCTACATCCTAATTTGCAACATTATCCTAGTCTTGCACAATGAATTCTAGACTCTACAATAGTCAACTTAGTCAGTTTCTAGCTAAATCTTATTTTCTCTCCCTTATTACTATTTTTATAAATATTCAAATTAAAACCAAATTATACAAATTAGTATCTTAATTATTGCATATTTATTTATTGATTTAATTAACTAGACCCTTAACTAAATTAGGAATAATACACCAAAATTTCCAAAAAAGTTAAATCATTTGGTGAAACTGACTTACTTTATTGTGCATAAAAACCCTAGAAACCCTAGGGTAAATTTCCTATTGATTTTTCCCATATTTTTATAGTTTTTTACTTGAATAATAAAATCATAAGTTAGCATTAAATTTTAAAATTTTGAAGTAATTTTAAAATAATTTTCTTTCAAACCCTAGTTTCACATACTAGGTCATAATATTTTTCCTATATTTTTATAATTTTTTACTTACATATTTAAATTAGAAATTTGCATCAAATTTTAAAATTCCATAGTACTTTCAAAAAAAATCTTCCAAACCCTAGTTACATGTACTAGGTCCATTCAAATCAAGAATTTTCTAATAATTTTCTAATTTTTTACTTGCATATTTAAATCAAAATTTCACTTCAAATTTTACAATTTCATAGTAATTTTACAAATATCAATTTTCAAAATCATAACTATATATACTAGGTCCCATTGCTTTTGAGGTATCACCTTGCATATTTATGAGCTTCGTATCCTTTTTATGCACTTTCTAGTTTGTTATTTTTAGGACCTTACATCTCTTATATTTAGTATTTTCCTTTTATAGCACCTTGCTTATTACAAATTATTCTAAAAAATTCAATCACATTTTAAATTGGTTTCCTAATTTAACAATGGCCCAATACACTAGTTTTGATGAAACTGATAAAAGGGAACTTCAATAAATCTTAACTAAACATCCTAATATGTAAGATGACATGCTTAGAATACTAAAATAAGAACAACAAAGAGTGAACAATCTTCTCAAAACAAAGAGCAACCAATTGTAAATGACACTATAGGGGCAACTATGTCTCAACAACCCCCCATAGTATCCCAACCTACCTCTATGCCACCACTATCTATAACTAGTACATCTTTGTCTCTTGATGTGGCAGCCCTTGTGTAAGAGCTAAGATATCTTCAATATATGGTGTTACATCTTGAGCAAGGTGCCTCTAGACCTACACATGTTTTGGATTCTTTTGCTCTACTACATACGCCATTGGCATGTCACATTGCTTCTACACTCTTGCCACAAGTTTTTTTTTCAACCCAAGCTCACTCTATATGATGGCAAAGGTAATCCAAAGACATATTTGAGAGATTTTCATGGAGCATTCTTGGACTATATACCAAATGACTAGCTACTGACCAAGATATTTCTACAAAGTTTAAAGGATTATGCTTTATAATTGTTTTATAGTCTACCAAAATCAATTGGTCAATACATTCAATCCTTTAATAGACATGTTCCTAGCTTATTTCAGCATTAATATTAGTGATAAGGTTTCTTATTACAGTAGAAATAAATATCAAATGAGCATCTCACAGACTATGTTCTTTGATATAAGACTATTTTGGTTAAGATGACTAGCCCCATGACTGATCAAGAGTTACAAGATCTCTTCAAAAAGAGTCTTTTACCAACTTTACATGAGACAATAATGTTCAAAAGGTTCTCTTCCTTCACTAAATTATGTCATACACTAAAGGAAATAGAATTCAAACTAATTTCAATGGGCAAACTCAAGTACATAAGCATATCAAAAACAATAAACAAGAGTAATAGCAAAGTCCAATAAAAATTAAAGGTCAATAATAAAAAGAGTCAAAATCAACCTAAAGTTAATGTGGATTTAGATCCCCCTCATTGAGTGGTTTTATCAACATCTCCTCAGTGAACCTTTACCAATCTACCAATTCCTCTGACCAAAGTTTTACAATAGATTTTGGAATGTAATAACATATCTCTCCCTCTTATTTAGGAAGTTGATCCAAAAAATCCTCTTTTATGGGGATATGATCATCATGCATTTTTAAAATTGCATAGGGTACCAAGCCATACAACAAATAGATGCATCAGTTTGAGACACAATAAATAGGACTTGATAGATGATAATGTTATTAATCTTGGTACTTCAATTGAGACTCCTTAGGTAAAGCAAACATAGGATAAATCTTTGAAAATCTTCTCAAATCCTTTCCCATAGCATTCTAAACAAGAGACAGGGGATACATCAGGTGTTCACCATACATATCATGCACATACCCCACCAGATACGTACAGGGCACTTTCAGTTGAGCCACATCCTTTGAGTAACATTATTGGTGTATATAATTCTAGAGTTCCAACTAGACCTTCCATCCCCTTCTCAGAGTAGGAGATAGTTGAGGATGATTCAAATTATCATGCACTCTTTATCAGAGCCTACATTCATAATCATCCTATTCATAGTGTTATCATAGACAATGGATCTAGTGTGAACATTGCACTATGACATTACTATAGCATTTGGGATATTTAGAGCAAGATATCACCTTGATGAGCATAGTTATCAGTATATTTAGTGGGCACATATAGAGTTCATTGGGTGAGATTGTACTTCCTCTATAGGTTAGCCCAACACATGTAGCCACAACATTTACTATTGTTCCCAATGTAGGATTTTTGTATATGTTACTTGGTCAACCATGGATTTTGAAACTTTGGTCAGTGCCTTTTATAGTTCATAGATACATGAAATTCATTCACACTAATCAAGTTTCTAAAGTTGGTGGGGTTCCATATGAGTTACCACTCCCCACTTCAGAGTCATCTACTATTTTGTAGTCACTAGTTTTAGTTCTACCACTAGTTTTAGTTCTTCCTCCAATTCAAATTCAAACATAGTTGAGGCCTCCATCACTAGCACAAAAATTTTATACACTTCTATAGAGTTCTATTTTAGATAAACCATAGTTTTATAATTCTAGATAGCTTTTAGCTATAGTGTTCACACCCAATGTAGTATCATTGATGTCTCATGACTCTACACATAGAGCACATGTTCAAAGAGATTTTCCTAATACTAAATGGGTCCTTTAAAGCCCCATAGTTGCATCCACTTCTTAGAGTTATAGGGAGACCCCATAGTTGATTTATACTTCAAATATTTCAAAGCATTTATAGTATACATATCTTTTAGAGCCATAATCTCAGCCCTTCCATTATGCTTCATGATCATGCATGATCCCTCTCATTGATACAAGACACTAAGATAGGGAGTATCCCATGAGACTCATTGGTTAGTATCACCTCTTCTCAGCCTTATTTATACATAGTTTCTTTTTACTTGATTATACATAGGTAAAAATATCAAAAATCTAAAAACATTCAAATATTTCAAAAAATCCAAAAACAATACAAAATTGCAAAATACAAAAGCATTTCAATTGTATGCATTATCTGTGCTTTACATTTTTACTACCATGCTAGAATTAAATTATATATTATATGTTATTTTTTTTCATTTTATCTAAATTACCATACTTCACTTGATCTTCTTTGAGTGTGTATAGTGACATCCATATCCATGATCGCTTCACTCTACCCATTGAGGGGGCATCCTAATTCATACATTCAAGATATACATACCCACTGGGAGCATCTTCCACATGACTACACCATATAGGTTGTGTCATTCCTAAAACACACACTCTAGTTATCATGTTGATGTACATTACTTACTAGTTTACACAGATTACTCTATTGACATTCACTAGTATATAGCACTCGTGTATTTCTTAGAATATACCTAGTCATGTACTCCATGTCTTGCATACTTTCACTTTTTGCTTTGATTAGTTAGATGTGATTGTATTTCTAGTATTTACATGCTTTCCTTTCTTGCTTTATGAAGCTAGATGCGATTGCATTTCTCAGTTTATGTTTGTCTCTTATATATGTCTTAGGACATTTGCTAATGTCCTTTTCTTCTATTCTTGTGTCTATCTTAGGACATTTTTCAATGTATTTTTCTTGTACTCTTCTATGTGATTATGGATTTCACACCAACCTTGATTGTTTCAATTGTATGTGTATGTGGCATTTTAACATGCCTTGTGTTGGTTGAATATTTTGTTGATCAGCATACTAATAAACAAAATAGGTCTGATCAACTAAAGTAGGAAGATTGGTCATCCAAATGTGTAGGTTTACCACATCAAAAGGGGACTAATCTCTCCTCTCATCAAGGGGAGGTTCCCTATAGATGTGTTGTGTAGGTTTACCACATCAAAAGGGGACTAATCTCTCCTCTCATCAAGGGGAGGTTCCCTATAGATGTGTTATATATATATATATATATATAAACAAAAAATAATACTCAAGGGTAGGATAAATCATCCATCTCTCTTTTTTTAGAGATGATGCATGCAAATCAAAGGAGAAATATTAGAGATAATGATAGAAATCACTCCTCTTCTTTCAGAAGTACCATTTAGCAAACCACAAGAATCTTCTTGGTAGTAATTTTAAAATGTAACCAAGGTAGTAGTAACCAACAAATTGAGATGTAACACAAAGTATCCACTTGAATTGCTCAAGAGTGAGATACGAAGAACAATGAGGGCACAAAGTCATCCCAAGGTCTTTTACATAGAAACAAAAAGAAAACACACTAAAAGCAATTGTGGGGGCACAAAGTCTCTCCACAGTTGGTTTTAGGATGCCTTCCTAACTACTTTCACTAATTTTGCTTATTGAATTAGAGGAAAAGAAAATATATTAAGGAAAAAGACATAAGAACAATTTTCCCAACAACAAAGATATCACAGCACAAAGTCTAAAAAGTCACTTGCTTTCTTATTCCAATAACAAAATATGATCAACAATCTGAGCTCAAAGTCTCAGTAATGCCTTTCAATTTGGGTAGAGTTTTTTTTCTGATTGTCAAAGAGAGATATCCACAATAACAAGAGAGTCCCTTATATAGCCTCTTCAAGAAAGACTTTGGAATAGTAACACATCATGTTGCATTGAATTTTGTTAAGAAGACGTGCTGGAATTTAGGGGCATTTACCCATTTTCTTTTCTCAATGTAGAGAAATGAGTCACGCTATTGAAAGTTTGCATCTTTCAATATCCACTTGGTGGTCTACTTCTAGAAACATATCTGATGTGTAAATGTTTCAGAGGTTCTTCCTTTTGGCCTTGGCCTTAAAGCCTTTGAATGCATTTGGGTCTATTTTGGGTTAGGAAGAGCCCCCCACAAGGGTATCTACCCTTCAAGTGGTCTTTAGATGGCCTTCAGGCTTATTTTGATGGGTTACTAAGTTCTTTGGCTCTTCTTTAAGGCTTTTCAAAATCAATGGCTATTTTACAAACCTTGAAATTGATGTTCGTGCATCTGTCACTACATTTGAATTTCCAACAGCTAGTTCATTGTTCTTGACTTTGACGTCTTCAAGTGCATCACCCTTTGGACTTTCTTTGGCTTTATCTTGATTCGGCCTTTTATACTACTCGCTTCCTTCGAAGCTTTCCTGCGGACTTTTTTTGTGGACATTTTCTTGCAGACAAAAATTTTGCAAGAATTGTTTCAGTTGCTTTGTCTTTGGCCTTCGAAAATTCTTTCAGGCTTTCCTCCCACAGCTTCTCTAAATTTCTTCAAATTTTTTGTCCAAAGGAATTCCTTTGAACAGAAGTTTGAAAGAATTCATTTCTTGCCTTAGTCTTTTCGTTGGGCTTTGCTTTATTTTACAATCTTTGAATTGGTTCATCTGCCCCCTTCTTTCCCTCTACAAGGGTTGTTTGAGCTCCAAATTAGCCTTTCAAGTTTTTGCAATGGTTCACTTCAGCTTCTGAGTGTCCTCCATGAGGGTTGTTTGTCCCTTGGAAATTTGCCTTAGTTGATTTTATGTGAATTTCAAATTGTGACACATGGCAACATTTGTTGCTCTTAGAAACAAAGTGAAATGAGGCTCAAAAGATGACACTTGGCATCATCCACTAAGTTCTATCAAGTTTTTACTCGCTGCCCTCTGTAAGGGTTCTAGGCCTTGGTTCACCAACCTCCACAAGGGCTATTTGATTCTTTGGCTTTGGGGCAACCCCTTGAACCTACCGATTAAACCAACTGATTGAACCAACTTTGGTTCAATGATTTAATGGTTCATTCCCTTTGACTACTTGAACCAAGATTCTTTGAAACAAGCCTCCCTAAACCCATTGAACCTTGAACCTTGAACCCATTAAACCTCTGAACCAAAGTGGTTAAATGGTTCATCAGTTCAATTGGTTCATTCTTTTTATTTGGCTAAGTTCTTTTGATCTTTTTAAACCAAACACGTTGAACCATTTGGTCATTGAAATTTTTGAACCTTGAACCCATTAAACCTTTAAACCAAAGTGGTTTAATGGTTCAACGGTTCAATGGTTCAAGCCTCAGAAACTTGTTCTTTTGATTGAACCTACCTATAGAAGCCTTTGAACCTATTAAACCATTTGTCCATTGAACCTGTTGAACTCTTGCTACTGATGTTGAACCTTTGAACCTATTGAACCCATTGAACCAAAATGGTTCAAGGTTAAATGGTGTAATGTTTAATCCTTGCTTAGAAGCTTGCCATTAAACTCTTTTGGTTGAGCCTTGTCATTGAACCAAATTTGAAATCGCCTAAGTGTTGAGAGCTTGCTTCTTTCCTATAGAGTCCGTAGAAATCAACCTATGAAGTCTATTGAACTTAGCCTGTAGAGTCTATAGATTCAAGCATGCAGATTCCATACATTCAAGCCTATAGAGTCCATAGATTTAAGCCTATAGAGTCTATAAATTCAATCCTGCAGAGTCTATAGATTTCTGAGAAGCTTGAAAAAAGAGGAATTTGAATGTTTAGAACAAATTTTGAGAAGGGCAGAGATTATTTTGGTCTGAGGACCAAAATAGTTCAAATGTTGTCCCAAAAATGAGTGATATTTTTGGGGGACAACAGCTGGCTCTAGTTGGGGAAATTCTATCAATTGTAAAAAAGAATTGAAGGGAGTAGAATCTAGAATCTCCAGTGTCTTCATGTGTACCACTGAATTATGGAGTCATGTTACCCAGAAATGGAAAGCATCAAAAATGGAAACAAACAAAATAAAATAGAAATAAAAACTATACAAATATACATATGTATAGATGAAATAATTTGATACTTCAAAAGTTGAAGTGTTTTAGATGCTGCTTCCTGAGAGGCAGTGAAAATAGTGCTCTATTCTGATAAACCAGCAAGAAGACATTTTGTCCCCATAAATGGTGACGGGCGAATGGAACTCTCCACTAGGAAACTAATTTTTCATATCTTCTTCTTGGTTTTTTCTTCTTCTTGCCCCATGGCAGGATGTGGTCTTCAATTTGAAAGCCATAACTCCTTACTTTCTTGGCAAAGGGTTCCTTTGCCTAATTTTGATTTGCAACAGCATGGTCCATTACCATAATTGGTTGTTCTTCTAGTTTAGTCCAGCACATGATTAGATTGTCCACATCAAACTCCTGACAAACTATCAACTTAGCATCTCCTTTGATGTGAAGGAGTTTGATCTCTTCATCTTGAGCAATATTCAATCTGAGCAATAGAGATTCGCATCTAGCTATGTTTTTGGTGTTGCTAAATTACAAATTACATGAAGGAAGAATATCTCCTTGAGGAGATATCAACATAGTCCTGACTCCATCGTTGGTGGAAGAATTGTTGTCATCAAGTTTTAGGATCCAAGCATCATCAAAATTTGATCTCTTATCAAATTTCTCTTCATTAGAGATGGAAGATCCTTCCTTATTTATATGGTGCCCTACCAATTCTCTGATGTCTTGTTTGGATCAATTCTTGGATTGTCAGTTATAGGACTTTCATATGTAGAAACATGAATATTCTCTATGGTCAAGAAATAATTACCCCTTCCTGAAGACTCAAACAAAATTTTTGCTATAGGGGCCGATGTTTGGGTGACCACATATTTTGCCTCTTTTTCAGGGAGCAATCTCTTCATTACACCTTGGACAGGGATCCTTTCCTCAGATAGGTCCATGCTTAGTTCTCCTCCCATGTCCTTATAAAAATTTCCTCCAAGTAGGATACCATAGGATGTTGAAACTTCAGCCACTAAGACAGTCATCTTGATTTTCTTGTCTACAAAGGCTGCAAATGCAAATTGGGCATCTTTGATTTGCCCTAGTAGTGGTACTTGCTTGTTCTCCATGGAGAAACATCTCCCAAATGTTTTGTTCAATGTGAGGCCAAGAGACTCAGCTACTTTAGTAGGCATGACATTATCAGATGCCCTGAAATCAATGATGCAATTATTGAGTTGATAACCATTTATCAATAAGGAAACATAGAAAGGTTCTATTTTCTCAGGGGCATTTGGAGGAGTAATGACAAGATTATTTGGAATGAGCATGTTCTTTGGGGAATCAAGAATTATTTTTTTAACCTCATCTTGTAGAGATGGTTTGGTTCTTGACACATTGGACTAACTTATCCAATTGATCAGGATTGAACTATAAATATTCAAATTCAAACATTTGAATTTTAGTCTTCTTGACATGATCAATTATGTCAAATGGCTGAATTAGACTAGGAACAGAGGAAATCATTTCAACCTTTTGAGTTTTAGGAGGGATGGAAGGAGGGTTGGTTTGCAAAATTGAAGTAGAAGGTGAAGGTGAAATTGATGTACTTACCTTTTGGGTGATCACTGGATCCTTTGACTAGAAAGGTAGAGTGGTTCCACGCTTAGCAATTGTAATTACTGGTTGAGGTTGCTCCTCTATCTTCTTTTTATCATCTTGCTAGACTAATTGGTTCTTAGACTTGGTAAACACTGCATATGATTCATCAATAGCTTCTCATTTGCTTTTGGGTTCATCTTGGTAGTTTAGGAAACCAATGTGGGAGTCACCAGATAATTCTTCTTGATTTTCTACAAGGAGATCAGCGTCATTTTCTTGATTTAATTCAAGCTAGAAAGAGAACTCTAATTTTGCTTCAAGATATCCCATTGCTGAATTGGTTGGATGAGCTTCCAGGGCAAGTTTCCCTTGTGGGGGAGGAAGATGATCTGGTTGCCATTGATTCTTAATAGAATTACCTTGATATGACTAATTTGGAAATGTCCTTCTTGGCATATCTTTATATGAAGGAGCAGAAGACATACCTTGTGCCATTTGTCTTTTCAAGGCTAGCAGTTCATTTGCTAGCGTTTGCACCATTGGATCAGTGGTGCTTGTAGCTAAATATTCAAAAGATGATGAGGGTCTATTTTTGTTTAGATCTCTTCTTATCTTCCCTTCTAAGATGAGATCATCTTCTACCTCAATAGCCAAAAGTTGAGCTATAGTAAGATCTATTTGACCAGCAAGTCTCAAAATAAAAGTCACTTCAGGTAACTGAGAATTAATGAAGAAGCATTTGAGATTTTTAGCTATAGGTCAAGCAATTATAGGAATTTTGTTTCTTAGTTTGTCAAATTTGGCTATGAAGTCTCTCATTGGTTCATGAGGCTCTTTCTTCATCTATGTAAGTTGAGCCAAAAGTGCATGTGCATCTTCTGCAAGTTTGAATCTATCTTCAAACTTAGCTTTGAGTGTATTCCAATTAGTTACTGACTAAGCCTGTAGATGATAAAACCAATCTACAGCAACACCTTGTAATGTTTCTACAAATAGCCTGACTACTACATCTTTAAATTCTACTCCAATTATGCCACAGGCTATGCTGAAGGCTGCAATGTGTTCATCAAGATGAACTTTCCCATCACCATATAATTTAGGGAAATTCTTCCTTAAACTGCATGGAAGCTCATGTAGAGGTGGAGTAAGATTGAGAGGGCCAAAAGAATTACCCCAGGGACCTTGAACTACCATTATATGACTATGAAAAGGAGGAATAACAAATCTTAGAGGGGTAATTATTGGCAAAGCTTTATCAATAGTAGAAGTGGATACTTCATTTGGTAATGGAGATCTGACTTTAGTAGGAGGAAATCTCTTGGTTCATTGGAGGTGAGATGGCGAATGAAATAGATCAAAATTACTTTGTTGTACCAACTCAAATACAGGGTCAACAATACCTTTAGCCCTTTGGCTTCATGTATACCTTAAATCTGCTAGATTGTGAAACAAAAATGGAAAAGAATTGACCTTGCTTTAGTTTGAAGCTTGAGGCTTTAAACTGTGCACTCTTTCCTAGCAGCTTTGGTTTTATAGACCAGATAAAATAATGGAGGTGGAGGAAGATGGTAAGGCTATAAATGGATGATGGGCAAGACATGAAATGGAGTCACCAGAGTCTATAATGGATAAGGGTTATAATGATAATGGATAAGACATAGGTTATGTTTCAATTTGAAACTTTAGGTTCTAAATTGCACAAAATTATGTTCGATCCCCAGTGGAGTTGCCAAAAATTGTTGGTTGAATATTTTGTTGATCAGCGTACTAATAAACAAAATAGGTTTGATCACCAAAGTAGGAACATTAGTCATCCAAATGTGTAGGTTTACCACATCAAAAGGGGGCTAATCTCTCCTCTCATCAAGGGGAGGCTCCCTATAGACATGTTATATATATATAAACAAAAAATAATACTCAAGGATAGGATAAATCATCCATCTCTCTTTTTTTAGAGATGATGCATGCAAATCAAAGGAGAAATCTTAGGGATAATGATAGAAAGCACTCATCTTCTTTTAGAAGTACCATTCATCAAACCATAAAAATCTTCTTGGTAGTAATTTAAAAATGTAACCAAGGTCATAGTAAATAGCAAATTGAGATGTAGCACAAAGTCTCCACCTGAATTGCTCAAGAGTGAGATACGAAGAATAATGAGGGCACAAAGTCATCCCAAGGTCCTTTACACAAAAATGAAAATAAAACACACTAAAAGAAATTTTGGGGGCACAAAATCTCTCCACAATTGGCTTTAGGATGCCTTCCTAACTACTTTCACTAATTCTACTTATTGAATTAGAGGAACAGAAAATATATTAAGGAAAAAGACATAAGAACAATTTTCCCAACAACAAAGATATCACAGCACAAAGTCTAAAAAGTCACTTGCTTTCTTATTCCAATAACAAAATATGATCAACAATCTGAGCTCAAAGTCTTAGTAATGCCTTGAAATTTGGGTAAAGTCTTGTTTCTAATAGTCAGAGAGAGATATCCACGATAACAAGAGAGTCCCTTATATAGCCTCTTCAAGAAAGACTTGGGAATAGTAACACATCATGTTGCATTGAATTTTGTTAAGAAGACATGCTGGAATTTAAGGGCATTTACCCATTTGCTTTTCTCAATGTAGAGAAATGGGTCATGCTATTGAAAGTTTGCATCTTTCAATATCCACCTGGCAATCTACTTCTAGAAACATATCTGATGTGGAAATGTTTTTGGTCATTCCTACTCTTTATGCTCCTTTTAGCGGTTCTTCCTTTTGGCCTTGGTCTTAAACCCTTTTAATGCATTCAAGTCCATTTTGGGTTAGGAAGAGCCCCCTGCAAGGGTATCTACCCTTTGAAAGGTCTTCGGATGGCCTTCGAGCTTCTTTCAGTGGGTCGCTAAGTTCTTTGGCTCTTCTTTAAGGCTTTTCAAAATCAATATCTATTTTATGAACCTTGAAATTGACATTTGTGCACCCATCACTACGTTTGAATTTCCAACAACTAGTTCATTGTCTTGACTTTGACGTCTTCAGGTGCGTCACCCCTTGGACTTTCTTTGACTTTCTCTTGATTCAGCCTTTTTTGCTACTTGATTCCTTTAGAGCTTTCCTATAGACTTTTTCTATGACCATGGATAGAAAGTCTACAAGAATTATTTCGACTACTTTGTCTTTGGCCTTCAAAAACTCTTTCAGGCTTTCCTCCCACAGCTTCTCCAAATTTCTTTAAAATTTTCATCTAAAGGAATTCCTTTAGATAGAAGTCTGAAAGAATTTGTTTCTTGCCTTAGTCTTTTTGTTGGGCTTTGCTTTATTTTTCAGTCTTTGAATTGGTTCATCCGCCCCCTTCCTACCCTCTGCAAGGGCTATTTGAGCTATGAATTAGCCCTTCAGGTTTTTGTAATGATTCACTTCGGCTTTTGAGTGTCCTCCGCAAGGGTTGTTTGTCCCTTGGAGATTTGCCTTAGTCAATTTTATGTGAATTTCAAATTGTGACATGTGGCAGCATCCATTACTCTTAGAAATAAAGTGAAATGAGGCTCAGAAGATGACATTTGCAGCATCCACTGAGTTCTATTAGGTTTTTCCTCATTGCCCTCTGCAAGGGTTCTAGGCCTTGGTTCACTTCCCTCTGCAAGGGTTGTTTGATTCTTTGGCTTTGGGGCAACCCCTTGAACCAACAGATTGAACCAACTTTGGTTCAATGGTTCAATGGTTCATTCCCTTTGATCACTTAAACCAAGATTCTTTGAAACAAGCCTCATTGAACCCGTTGAACCTTGAACCTTGAACCCGTTGAACCTTTAAACCAAAGTGGTTCAATGGTTCATCAGTTTAATTGGTTCATTATTTTTATTTGGCTAAGTCCTTTTGATCTTTTTAAACCAAATGCATTGAACCATTTGGTCATTGAACTTATTGAACCTTGAACCCGTTGAACCTTTGAACCAAAGTGGTTCAATGGTTTAACAGTTTAATGGTTCAAGCCTCAAAAACTTGTTCTTTTGATTGAACCTACTTGTAGAAGCCTTTGAACCTGTTGAACCATTTGTGCATTAAACCTGTTGAACTCTTGCTACTAATGTTGAACCTACTAAACCTATTGAACCAAAATGGTTTAAGGTTCAATAGTTCAATGGTTCAATCCTTGCTTAGAAGCTTGTTGATGAACTCTTTTGGTTGAGCCTTGTCATTGAACCAACTTTGAAATCACCTAAGTGTTGAGAGCTTGCTTCTTTCCTACAGAATCTATAGAAACTAACCTGTGAAGTCCATTGAACTTAGCCTGCAAAGTCCGTAGATTCAAGCCTACAGAGTCTATAGATTCAAGCCTACAAAGTCCATAGATTTAAGCTTGTAGAGTCCATAGATTCAAGCCTGTAGAGTCTGTAAATTTTTGAGAAGCTTGACAAAAGAGGAATTTGAATGCTTAGAACAAATTTTGAGAAGGGCAGAGATTATTTTGGTCTGAGGACCAAAATATTTCAAATGTTGTCCCAAAAATGAGTGATATTTTTTTGGGACAACACCTTGTATGCTTAATTTCTAGTTTGAGTGACATGTGCCAATGTACCTTATTTTCTTGGCCCCTTGGCCACTCTTTTATGCTTCTTGCTTCTCACTTTGCTTATTGTTTGATTGATTTTCAATTATTTATAATGTCATGATCCACATCATGCATTATCTTAATTTTTTAGATCCCATGATGGACATCATACTCCATCCCTCCTTGCAAACTAATAACTAACAACTAACCAGAATTCTAGTTTCAATTTAGTATATTTCATATGATATTACATTTTTATATCTATCTAGGCATACCCCTTGTTGATCTAATAATCTCCATTACAAAGCATGTTATATATTGATATATCTTGTCGATTATCATTACTATATCATGTATCTTTGTAGCATAACACACTTACAGGGCTCTTTCTTCTGAGGTTAATTATTATAAGATCTTCATTCTTACCCTCAAAATAGGGGAAACAAATAGGAGTTTTATCATAGAGATCAAAGCTCCTAATGGTCAAAAAAGCAATTTTTAAAACACCTAGAATAACAACCAGACTTCAAACCAAGTAGAATAGACTAGGAAAATAGTGAAATTTTCATAACACTCATCATATTTAGCTAAAGACAATAGCACCAAGATTTGACTACAATACTAGATAGTAGGGTGTCCATTTTCACTGCTCCTATTCAAATAGACAAAAAATCAATTTTTCCAAAAATAGGCAAAAAATTAGGTTCAACTATAGTTTTGCACATTTAAACTAATTTAGATACATTAGTTTCAATACAATTTTTTTCAAAAAATCTAGATATAGGGTACATCATGTATGGCATGATGGCTCTCACTTCTAGTTTCAAATAGGGTAAGTTGGTATAACTTTCAAATCAGAATCCATGTTATAGACATCAATGATTGAGGACAATGTGCATGACACATTTATATTCTTTTCTTTCCAAGTTTAGTATATTATGTAGTCATTATTAGTATTTGCATGCCTTATTCCATCTACAATTGGTTGGCATCATTTTGGAGTAGAATCATACAAGCCTAACCTCCACATTTTGAAATAGCTTTCATATAAGCCTAATGCCTAGTTTCAAAGTGGCTTTCATACAAGCCTAATCTTCACCTTTCAGAGTGGCCAAGAGTGGCCTAGTTACAATCATATAGTTGGTTATCCATGCCACATTATCATATTATAGAGCATTTATGGGCTTCAAGAGCCATCTCATATGACACACATTTTATATTGGTATCAGTTCATAACTTCACTTCATGGGGCAATGATGGAGCCAAAGGACTAGCTAGCCTTTGTATTCTTAAGACACCTACTTTAAGGGATTGGACACATAGTCCAAACATTTATTAGCACATGCATGATCACCTAGCTTCACTTAGTAGGCAATGATGGAGCCAAATGGCTAGCCTTTGCATTCTTGAGCCACTCTTGGGGAATTGAGCACTTAGCTCCATTTGTGATATTACTCTTGGTAAAACACATACCCAACATTACTTAGCATCAACCAACATCACTTAGCATCATCCAACATCACTTAATACCACAAAAAAAATTGTATTAGTTTATATACCTAACGAGGTGTATTCATTCCTTTCTCTTTCTCTCTCTCTCTTACCTAGCTTTGTACATTATTATTTTAGATATAGTGTGTTTAGTAAGAACTAATCTACTCTTGGTTTTCTCTTGTATATTTACACTTTAAAACATGCTCTCTCTATGCACATCTAGCATCACATAGCTTCATGAGCTTCACCCTTGTAGGTAATTTTAGGTACAATTTTTATTTTTCCTTTATCCTAGTATTTCACTTTGTTGCATCACTAGAATAAACTGGGGGCAAATGTAGTCATATAAAATGTGAAAATTGGTAATTTGAGTGTGGATTATGAGACCCAACCCATAGGTCCCTCTTGCTTGCTCTCATCACCCTCATAGGCATCTTTTCATTGATTCTTAGTCATCCATAGCCTTCCATATAGTGATTCCACCTCCTCCAAGCAATATTTCTAGTAATGATTACATCCCCCTAGGTCCCATACCCTCAAAAAAATAGCACCCAAATTGGACTATAGCATCGAACCCTAGGGTGTCTATTTTTTATGCTTTTATCCAAGTTCATTTTTACCTCCAATGGTCAATTTATTTTTATTCCTATCCTCTTTGTTGGCCTAACATGAATACATTCAACACATGACCAACAGATCCTTATAAAATCCCATTCAAAGTTTATTTATAAAGGGTTGGAAATTATTACAAAGTAAGCAAGAATACAATAAAAACCACTAAGGCAATCTTCCTTATTCTTTATATACAACCAACCAATACTACTACAAGCTTATTAAAATCCTTACACTAGTCCCTAGCCACCTCAAGCACGTCTAGTTTAGCATTTTTCATCTTCATACACACTATTGCACAAAGCACATCAAGTGGGA
This sequence comes from Torreya grandis, assembly GCA_037957365.1. NCBI lineage: Eukaryota > Viridiplantae > Streptophyta > Pinopsida > Cupressales > Taxaceae > Torreya > Torreya grandis. Next base: position 2,732,228 of record JARHVA010001180.1, on the reverse strand, counting down.
GAACTACATATGGCTTGATCCCTCTTCAGAGTATTGGTATGTTGGTAACATGCCCACATAAGGGGTGTGGATACATGTTTATTGAATCTTACACACACTAACCCCCCTCTTTCCCAAATCTTGTCAAATTATAATGGATTCTAGGGTTTTAAGACTAAACTATCTCTATAGGGAGTTCCATGAACATCCAACAATCAAAATTTCATAGGCAGGCTCATACGAACATAGCAAACAAAACCCAAAAATCTTAAGTCTCCTAGAAAATAGTGGTAGAAGAGGATTATAGCACTAGACCCTAGGTTGTCCTATTTTGGCACTCCTTTCCAATCATAAAATGAAGGCCATATCCTAATTTGTGATATTATCCTAGTCCTGCATAGTGAATTCTAGACCCTGCAATAGTCATCTCAATTAGTTTCCAGCTAAGTCTTATTTTCTCTCCCTTATTACTATTTTTACAAAGATTAAAATTATAGACAAATTAGTAGCTTAATTATTGCATATTTATTTACTGATTTAATTAACTCAAACCCTTGACTAAATTAGGAATAATACACCAATATTCCCAAAATTGTTAAATCAATAAGATAGAATTACATAACATGACACACATAAATTCCTTATATTATTTATAATATTACAAACATGAAGAAGAATATATTTCAACATAATACTTGAATATTTTTTTTTCAATTCTTGCAACTCTTTATCTCCTTAAATCATACACCTTGCTCTCTTATAGTCACACCATGTCCTCTTCAACTGAAGTTACTCCAACCTTACTCATTCAAATCTCTTATCTACCTTCACAACTTGCCCAAGTGTCCCTTTGAATTTTCATGTTCATGATAAATGCTCCAAATGAAAAAACCATCATTATGGGTTATTATTTTATTTTTATAATTGACACCATGGAAACCACTGCTTAACATAGATCAATGGTTACATAAATGTCTACTAATGCAGATAAGTGGTTTCATAAATTTCACTTACAAAAATTGAAGGTTTCATCTTCACTCAAGGAATACTCTATTTTATCCATATTTTATGATTGAACCTTGATATGCTTTGATCCTAGATATTTTTGGAGTTCAAAAATCTTCAAAAAACACTTAACATGACTCTTTCATGACTTGACACATAAAAACATAAAACAAACAAACACACACACACACACACACACACACACACACACACACACACACACACACACACACACACACACACAATTATTTTTGGTTGATGCAATATTACAGATTATACATAGATGATCTTACATCATGAACCTGAAAAGGATAAGGAATAATATTTGTTTTGGGCCTTATTCTCAAGGTTATCATGGTTTTTAAGTATTGACTACTTATTAGGGCCCTTAACAATACACAATATTAGTCATAACACACTAAGTAAAATCTATTCCTGTTAAGCAGTTCAATGTAATGTCAAAAAGGGTTAAATTTAATGGCCATATAAATGTTTTTCAACTTTCCAATTGTAAAATATAGTTGAATTTTTTCAAATGTTGTATTGTATGAAAGGGGAAAAATTAGATCAACTGTTAAATTTTATAAAGGATTATAGGTATATCTATTTAATTTAAAGTAAATATATATTTAATATTTTGATATTTCCTCCTATAAAGGTGTGTTTTCCTCTATTTTAAATGGATTGATATTAAATGTGTGAGCTTCATAAAACATTTACCTGATGGGTAAGGTTGACCATCAAGTTTGACCCATGAATGCAAGTTTCATTGTATTGATCTTCAAAACTAATTATTTCTCTATAAATTATTGATCTCTTCTAGAATACCATAAATAATGTATGCAATATCTTATTTATATTTACTTATATTCTTCAGTATATTTTATGTATGCTTTCATTGATTTCCCCTATCCATTCATCTTCTTAAATGTACTAATGTACCTATGTATTTTTAGACCTCTTAAAATCAAAGTATGACCCTATTGTCATGAAAGATGATAACAAAATAAGGGAAACTACTTACAAAATATGACCTAAAACCTTTGTGGGAACCCATATGGGTGATAAAGGATAAGTTCCCACACCTTATATATGTATTATATACATTTATGACCCTAAAAATTTATAATGTATATTTATGGGAAGGATACCAAAAGAAACAAATGGAAGGGAGGGAAGAGAGATAAAAAGAGGGGGACATGATAGAACACAACTAGAAGCAACATAAACATGCCAATAAAGTCTAATTTGAACCAATAATCAATAAACATATTGTTTAACCCTTTTTTTATTTTATGTTTGTAAGGGTTAAGGGGGTAGAATAACATATGCACAAGGATGAATAAAACTATTCTAGAGTAGGACAATTAATTGAAAACTTAGATAAATGAATATTTTGAATTAAAATATTGAGTTATGTTAAATATAAAAATTACATTAAAAATAGTAATTTGATTGCATACACACAAAGAATAGATAATACTTAGCTTATTTGCAAATTTATAGGCACATTTGAGAAGTGTAGAGGTGGGAATAGGTAGGGATAAGATCAAGATCTAGTTATCAAATTTTATAAATATTATTTTTGGAGATCTAGAAACTTGTATTAACCTATGGATACTTATCTCTATGATCATGTCCAAATATCGATGCAACTATCCTATATGGAATATTCACTATATTATGAATTAACCACCTAGATCCTTTTATGTTTTCAATCTCTTTTCTATTGATGTCTTTTATTTGTGTGCATAAGTTTTCAATAATTGTATGTAGATCAAACCTAGCTCTTCACCTTAGGTATTTTTACCTTGAAAAAAATGGGTTAGTGGGATCATGGTTTTGAGTTGACCGCAAAAACCCCTCTATCAATTAACATCATCTGATAGCCAATACTCCAAGGAGGGTCTAAGACATATGTAGTTCTCCCCTAGGTGTTGGTTTGTATCTGCACAAGGGTGAAATATACTATATGCAAAGGCATGAAATTATATAGCTTATAAATTAAAAAATACTAATAATGGGATGTTATTTAAGTGCTTCAAACCTATAATATGATTACTCTAATGATTGATATGAAAATAAGGAATAACAAGGTAGTAGAACTCATTTTGTAATTGATTGAGTGATATGTTGGAGTGAATGTTCACACTTGCTCATGTGTTAAGATTTATTAGGAGTTGTTTAATTAATTGTTATGTGTTGAATATTTTCACACCTATTTTATTCATGCAAGCATTCTATAACAATTAAAATTGGTTTCACACAACAAATTATTTGTTGTGTGAAACAAACTATTATGCCTATTTAAGAGGCACTCCTATTGCTTAGCTTATTATGGTGGAGAGAGAAAGATTTGGCTTGTATTATTCTTATTATGAATAATAGAGACTTTTGTTGATTATGCAATGATGGATTCTCCATGGAATAGTTTTACAGGTTCTTGATGTGGGTTCTTTCTCCTAGATTCATCATGTGCATCTCTGCTCATTTCTACATGAAGCTACCAGCTTAGCTATTCTCCTACCTTAGCATTCACCATGACATGGTCCTCTTAGATAGTCCACCCAACTATCTCCACGTTGCTTATCCACATATCTTCTTTTACCACCATTTACTTTGCTCACATTACATTATCTCAACTATGGGTTTGTTCACATGATTTCATTTATGTTTTGAATTTTACATTGTTTCAAAATTCAAAAATATATTCTCGCTTCTCAAATATTATTTAATGAAATTATGGAATGATGTAGCATGAAGATTAATCTTGTCAAGTTTTTCAAGAGTGGGAAGTCAAGGAGTAAAACCAAGGAGGTGATTATTTTTTAGGGGATCTTTAATTTTATTTGGTGATGGATTTCATTTTTTTAAGTGGAATTTATTCTTATGGGTGTTATACATTTTCAAGGTGATACAAATTCTTTGTAAAGGGATACATTTTTTAAGATGGTATTATTGTAATTTGAAGGCCACTTTTATTTTGTTTTTTTCTCATTATTGGGATACCATTTTTTCATCCTTTTATGGCAAAGATAGAGGGTGAAGTCTGGTCTGGTAGGAGGTCAAACCCCCTCATAGATAAAACAAACTTTTTCTCGCTCCTCCTTAACTTAATTTTTTAGAGGTCATCGTTATTACACCTATACCCTCTTGACCCACTTGTCATCACACTCTACTTTCACTAATGGACATATTTTTGATAGAGTTCAACATCCCATTTTTTGAGTGTGCACTATTTTTTGTGCCACCTATGTACTCACAAACACATTTTTGGTAGAGCCTAATGTCCTACATTCTTGAGTATGATTTTATGTTGCACACTACTCCCTTGTTTTAGGATCAACTCTCTTATTATTGAGGTGTCTTCTATAGATGGGTTTTATGCATCATCTGGTGTTTTTGTATAAGATTTTTATTTATGGTCACACTGAGAATCATGGAGGTTTTTTTCTTCATGTTTATATGCTTCATGTTGAGCACTTACAATTTAGTTGTTGACTATCCCATCACCCTATGGCCATTTTCTTGAGAGATATTTTTTTATATCTTAGACACATTTTTTACAGTTGATAATCTCCTTTAGATTTGTTATGGAGCTTGATCTACTTCTGAACAGTAGTTGTTCTAGTGAATATAGTGTCAACATGTTAGTGTTTGAGTAGTGGATTGAGTCCACTCATACTGACCTTTTCTATATCACTCCACCCATTCATCATTATGGGGGGGTATGGTGCAAATATTACTTCTTTGGTTGTCATGCTCCTTACTAACCCTTGTTACATCACATCTTTTTGTTGTAGATTAAATTTAGTTGGTGAACTTTTTTTGCACTATCGACACCTCTGATAGTCTTTTTTGTAAGAGTTATTTTGGTTAGTTCTAGTGTCAATTTTTTTTGATTGAGTAGTGGATCCAGACCACTCATGCAGTTTTTGAGTTCCATTAAGACTTTTAAGTCCACTGAGTGCATTTTTATTTTATGGCCTTCATTCCATCTAGTGCATCTCTTCAGCATTATGTTTAAGTATTGAGTCATTTACTTTTTTAGGACAATTTATAGCATATGTTTATTTGCTCTCTTGACTTTAGTTATTTTTATTAGTTTTTTGGTACCTTATAGTGATATATTTCATCCTTAGTGACTCTTTTTCTTAGTGTTTTTAGATCAATGTTTTTATAGACTTAACCTCATACAAAGTATCAGTTCTTATTTGACTTGGCAGTTATAGCAATTTGTCATCCATGTAGTCTAGTAAGATGGATTCATTACCATAGGGACACTTTCTCTTTCACTATGATTTGTACATGGGTACTTGATTAGGCCTAGTTGTTGGGACCCATATAGTCTCTTTATTTTATCTTTTTTTACTCCCTATTTTGTGCTTAAGGGAGGGTGTTGGAGTAAAGCATGTAAGCTTGATTTGGGAGTCATTTTATTATTGGAGATGCTATTCTATTTTGTGCACATATTTTTTGAGTGCACAATAATAAATAGACACTCCTATTTTATGGTTATTCATGCAACAATATTTTGTTACATAAAACAACCTACCTTGCCGATTAAATAGGCACTCCCATGTATTTTTTATTTGGTTAGTTTTGGAGACCCACACGGAGATGTGAATACAATTCAGAGACTATTGTGTAAATTCTTTATTGTTTGTTCTCTACAATGTCTCAATTGTTATAGTAATGGTTTGTAGGAGAGATCCTACTGGTTATGAGTTCTTTGTGAACTCCAATACAAGCTTAAATATGTGATTTCTTTATATTTTCTAGATGAATAATGACTAGGCTTATATTTTTATTTATACAAAATCTTTTTAAAATATCTCATATGAGGGTTAAATAATGCAAATGGGCTAACCCATAGGAATTAAAAGATTTGAAAACTAGATGAATTTAAGGATTGGACACTTCATAATAATTTGGACACTTGTATCGATGCAAGTGTTCCTATGTGGGATGCAAGTATTTAGTAGGTTATAAACCTACTAAGGATATAAACTTGATAATGAAGGATATATATATATATATATATATATATATCAAGTTTTAAGCCTTATGTACATTATACAATCTATGGTTCATCTTAAATGGTAGGGTCAGACCATAAGATAAGCAATTTAGCATTGTGAGATGGCAAATGTGAGCCTTTCAATATTAGTGAGGTTTATAACTAAAGGTTACAACCCTGATAGGTATTCTCCAAGTATACAAGACTGATATTTTATATAAACCAAATTTTAGTATCTACATTTTCTCCCCTTTAATCTAGTAATGCATAAGGATGAGATTACTAGTTTATAGGAAATAAATGCATACATGGGTGTATATAACACACCTTGCCTTTTTTTAACCCACTTTAAGTTTTTTGATGGTGTATGACCTATAACCAAGAACATGTTATAGTATAAATCAGTGAATATAATTTTAAATTTGAAAATACTAAAATTCTTAAAAATAAAGAGAGCAAGGAGTACACCTGTGTGTTAATGCAACTATGTTGCCCCTTAGAAGTTTGACTTGGTAAATTTGCTTTTTTATGAAGCATTAGAACTAAGAAAGGTTAAAAAAATAACCTTGGATATTTTAAGAGAGATATTGGAAGGTAATTATTCCCATAATCTGATGTAAGGGTGAGTTGTGACATGGCCATTGAGATCATTGAATCTCAATTGCAAAGCCCAAGTGACAATACAATAAAATCCAAATTAATTGGTATAAACAAATCAAATTGAAAAATGGAAGTAGTGTTATAACATTGAGTGTATCGAATCTCAACCACACTACTAAAAGGAGCCAACTATTGTAGATATATAAAGGCTCAAAATGGTTCTTCTTGGTGATAATAGTGTTTCTTGGTAAAGTATTAGTGTTTCCTGATAAATAAGTTTGAATTTATATTTATAATTTTTGGTGAAATTTCAAGGCATATATACCTTTAATATGTCTCAATATGAAGTATCTATCAAAATATAATCTCTACTCTATAACTATGTGTAATATCTATCACAAATCTAAAAAACTATATCCCAAATCAATAAAAATTAGTGTAATGTATTATAGGATTTTGATCCAAGCGTATATCTAAATCATTTAAACTATAATTAAACTCTATAATTTATAAGAATTTTATAAGTATGGAGGTCATGTCTCTATGACATGCCCCCACTAATACCCCCTTAAGGTGAGGGGAATGGAATCTGGTAGTTACCTTACCTCAAAAGGATAAGATAACTATATAAACTATGTATGAAGCATGTAGCACATAAGATTGAATGTATAATTATTTATATCAATGAATCTCATAATATGTGATCACAAAAAGCCCTAATATGTATTATATGTATGATGGAAATGTCTAGAAAGTAACATTAAAAGCTCGGCAAATAATCAAGCACATGCACAAAATCACTCAATGTCACACAAAAGGGGTCCAAGGATACCACAAATAAAGGTCATATTTAAATGTTGCACACTTTAATAAATGACATATTCAAATGTCTAACTATCAAAATAAATTATCATATAGTGGCATAAGTTCCAACTAGTGAGGAACATGTTAACATTTTACATAAACAAGACAATAGAAAGCAATAAAAAAGACACTCAACAAAGTGAGAATGTGAATAAATGAAGTATAAGCAACCAGCATAAGCATATCATACTAGCCCCTACATATATGTGTTTTCAAAAATATCATGTAACATAGCATATCAAGAACATTTTGAAATATGTAAGCATGAGTATATACATGTGTAAGTGTTAGTAAATAAGCTCAACATGATAATGAATAAATTATCATAATGTAATGCAACATGTATCAATCATGATCAAGGAAGTAGATGCCCCAATGTGGTGTATTATGTGGGAGGAGGGAAGGTCCAACATTTATGTGTGAAAGTATCATAGATCTAATGTATGCGTGTATTACAATCAATTATATGTGAAACATAGATGTGTATAGAAATGATATGTTATATACTAACATAAAGTCAATAACATAGATGCCAAAGAGCTAGTAAACATGTGAATGGTAAATATTTTTATATTTTTATTTTATTGAAATGTTTTTTTACTTTATTGAATATTTAAATTTTTGTAATTTTTGGAAAGGAAAAATGTGTAACCTATGATCCCATCGAAGGTATTATTACAGGTATCTCCAAACTCATAATATGTTACATCAAATTAGTGATACTACCAAGGAGCATGTATAAGTGTCATATCTAGAATTATAGAATCTATGGTACTATGCATATGTCTCATATAAACATGTGGTAGTTAAGAGATAATATAAGGGCTAGGGTTTGTGTAATCCATTATTTAATTCTCTTTGGTTTCACGGGTGTAGCAATAATTGGAAAATGTTTATTTTCTCTTAGAAAATGGGTAGACTATGTAGGTGTAGATAAAGATTCTATAGAATCCACTATGTATCTCTAGTGCAATGGTATCCTAGGTATGGGTCACCTAGGAAAGAGTATTGCTTGTTTATTTACCTTTCATATATGATTAACCTTATTAGGTTGTATAATTACCTTTCTATCAATAAACTTCTCTTGTTTAAGTGGATGTTCATATGGAATTCCTAAAACTATGACTACCATGTTAGTATGAATGTATTTAATACACCCATGTACTGTGAAAGGTACTGATCAAATTTTTTGCATCCAATATCATCCCAATAACATATAAAAGACTCTCATATATGGTATAATTAAAAATGTAGTGACCACATGTGTTGGACCAACTTGTAAAGGTAAATCAATCTCACTAATAATGTGTTATGATGTCCCATCAAATGCTCTAACCATTTTGGTTGAAGGGTATAAATCACCATGTGTATATCCAAAATATGTAATTAACATCCTCACTAGCATTATTTTTAGTCATAAAATAATGTATAGGTTGATGATTAGGGTATACTTGAATAAATAATGAATAAATATTTGAGTCATCATCTACAATTTCATTGTCATCAAATGAAATAGGTGATCTCTGAACCATAGGAGGTATTTTGCATGTATAAGTACCAATGATCCCATCTAATGGGTGCCCATAATGTGATGGAGGAGGATGTGTATTATATTCTATTTTCACTTCTAGATCTTTATTATAATGATCGTACAATGTGTTGTTAAATATCTATTGGTCTTGATGGTCACTAGGTTTTGAACCTGAATCCTTTGGAGGAACTTCAAAGGTAATATGTTGGTTATCAATAATATATTTTATCTTATGTTTAAAGGTATATCATTTATTTTTAGAATTTTTAGGGCTTTGGTGATTGTCATAATATGTATTAGCATTATATCCCTTTGGTATATGTCAATTCATATCAACCTCTATGGAAGGAGGGAGAGATATGATATGAGATGACATTCCAAAATCTTTTTTAAGTAATGAAGCTTAAGACTCATGTAATCATGTAAATTTTATTTTAGGTGTATTAGATAATATGAGTTGATTTGGATGTTGTGATACTACATTAACCATTGTGGCTATTTCCTTTTTAGGCTCTGTAGGTTTTACCTTGTAGCTTGGTTTGATATGAAACTTGGTAGTATATATAGTTAGTGTGTTTGATATATATTCAATATTTTTCAACAAAATAAGTTTTATTTCAAGATCTCAAACAATATGTCATAAGTCATTGAAATATTATCACTTCTTGAAAATAATGGACTCATGTAATGGGTCAAGTAAACTTTGCTTAAATATGACTTGAAGCTCTTTATGTGCCATTGGATTTGTCATTTTGGCCAAAGTTGTTTTGTACCTCAAAACACATTCATTGATAGGTTCATTATTTCCTTGGTTTATCTTAATAATTTGAGCATATGGCATCTTTTCAATGATGTTGATAGAGAACTATGTTATAAACTGATCTGTTAGGGGTTTGAAATATTTCACTGATTAGATTGGTAATTCATAAAACCATTTTAAAGCATAGTTATTTAGGCTCCTTAAAAATCATTTGGTCAAAATTTTATCATTTGAAGCATAATCAAGGCATGCTAGATATAAATATTTGAGATGTTGTTGAGGTTCACCCTTACCATCATAAAAAGTGAACTTGGGTGCAATAAAACTAGTTGGAAATTGGTGCAAATATATCTTAGGTGTAATATTATTGTGTATTAAATGTTTTAAATCAATATCATGAGTTAATTTTAAATCATTTTATTCAATGTTGGTAACCTTATCTTCAAAAAAAATTATAATTTAGAGAAGGGTTTACGTAGTAGACCCATTGGTATTTAGATTTAAGCTTTGATAGGCCACCAAAAGGGATGAAAATACAACTTGTGTTGATGTAGGCATTGAAATCAGTAATGGGGTTAAAGTATTCTTTAATATTGTGGTATATGTAGCAAGAGGAATGTGTCCCTAGGGGAACAATGGTTTGAATACATAATATGTTCCCCCACTAGATGTAGGAATCAGTGATGTGCTCAAGGGAAGGGATATTTCATTTATGCATTTTTATTTTTTAGCTTCTAATATGGTATTAATGATCTTGTGGAGATATTTAGGATTTTTGTGAATGCATTCTCAAAATAATGCAATAGATTTACTCTTGTTCAACTTAATCATTTTCATTATGCTCATGTGTTTCATTAACCTCAACATCAAATTCATCTTCTATGATAATTTTATAAGTATGTGGCTCATTGTCATTTTTGACATTCTCATTATTAGAAAAATTTGACATGGTATTAGCTTGAGACATTTTAAGTGGCCCAAGGGGTAGCTCAAGATATTTAATAGGAAAACCACATAATCTAAGACTACACCTAGGTTGCATGTAAATGATATAACAAATGTGAATAAGTATAACATACATAAAACTTAGGAGGATGAAAATCCTAAATCAAGCTAGGATTTTCATGAGATGATGTAGAGGTCAGGTTCACCAAATGTTTAACCCTTTTTAGATGTTATGTTTATGAGGGTTAAATTAGGTAGAATAGCCTATGCACAAGGATGAATATAACTATTCTAGAGCATGCCAATTAATTGAAAACTCAAATAAATGAATATTCTAAATTCAAATGTTGATTTATGCTAAATATAGAAATTACACTCAAAATAGTAGTTTAATTGCATTAACACAAAGAAGAGATAATAATTAGCTTATCTAAAAATGTGTAGGCAAATATGAAAAGTGTAGAGGTGGAAACATGCAAGGACAAGATCAGGATCTAGTCATCATTATAATATATAAAACTTAAAATCAAAATTCAATGCCAAAAATAATAACCAACATGCAAATGACTAAAATCTAATTTCAAATCTACTCTAAAATTCTAATTGGTCAAAGTAGATAAATTAGAAGCAATAAGTAATGAAAGTAAAGCATGTTGTACTAGCATCTTATTCTAATTTAACTCCAAATTACATGATGTGCCCCAAATTGAATAGACTATTGGTACTTAAATGCTTGATTGTTAATTTTTTATGGATACTCAAGACTTAGATAATGGAAATGGACACAATGATAGCAATTAATAATGGGTGTATTGTTCATACATGAGATGTCAATCTACATGGATAGAAGATAGTTTTAAAAAGAAGGTGGTAAAGAGAGTGGAAAGATAGATTTGAATCTTGTGGTGGAAAGATCAATGGTATGGGAATTTCCAATTAATTAAAAATTACTTGGAATGTCCTCAAAGGATATTAGGTATGGGCTCAAGACTCATTAGAGGATTCCAAATCCCATTAAGTTAGCTAGGTGTGATTATAGGGTCCTTAGGGGATATGTTAGTGGGAGTGCTAATTTGGGGTGGTTGGGTTTTGGGATTAAAATTTCCAAAAATGATATAATTAAGGTTAATGGGATAATAGGGATGTAATAAGAATGTAATAGGATAATTAATTGATATATAGGGAGTGTAAGGTTAGTGTGGTGAGGGGAATATAAGGGGTGTTATATTAATATTATGAAAGGTTAATAATATGAATGATTGGATTAATAGGTGATGTTAATATGATAATGATCAGAATAATATATTGAGAATAATTAGACTTATACATATTACCCCTCTTTGAAAGGGCATTCAACTAGAATAAGAGTAATGGTCTTTCAAATAAGAAACATGGTCATCAAAGAATGTTAGTATGTTAGGATGGACCATTCCCCCTCGAATGGCAATGTAGAGAGGGATATGATGGATTTCCAATAGAAATAGAAACAAGGGTTGGGACACAATAGAAAAATGGGTAGGGTGTGATAGATGAGTTGACAAAAAAAATTACCATAGCAATGAGTCACTTATAGAGGATGCCCCTGGATAAGACATAGGCAAGGGAGAGGAAAGTGATGATGTCATAAGTTTAGACATGACCCAAATGGGAAACAACCATGATATAATTATGAAAAATTTGTGAGATTTAGATGTATCCTAAGTAAGGACACATGCTGAGAGAGGTGCAATCTAGGATTGGAAGATTAGCCACATACTTGAGCATGTTCAAGGTAAGAATGCATGTCAAGGAGAACCATGGGTGAAAGGGATGAGGACCCATAATAGTTAGATATTTCTAATTCAAGGATTTATGTCAATTAGATTTGTGAGAAGAGGAATGATTAATGATTATTGATAGGAGGGTAATGGCTTTAGATGTTTCCAAGAAAGGACTCATGTTGGGAGATTCATAACATTAAAATAAGTCATTCAATGATGATTATGGTGGGGGTGACTCAAATAATTAGGAGTAAGTTGATTATTAACATAGGTGACAAGTTTAAAGTAGATAACTAATGATGGGAAAGATAGGAAAGAAAGCGATTGAGCTATCCTTAGACACGTTAAGTGACTAAGTGGTACCTACATAGTTTATAGAGACCTTAGGCCAATGTCATTATCCCTAATAGGTTATTGGATGGGATAATTTTGACAAGACAAAATGAAAATAGGTTTTTATGGGGCTAACTATTATGTTGATAGAGAAAAATGAAGATAATATATGAGTTAGTAGGAAAAACTAGGATAAAACTAGGAAAAGGAAGACAAGAAATGAGAGTAATGAGCTAAAATAGACTGAGTTAGGTGAAAAATAGGGAAAATAAGTGGGATGGGTGAAGAGAAGTGGATATGAGGGGTATAAATGGGAGGTAAATAGGAAGATGGGGGTAAAATAGATCATTTTCACCCTAACCTTACTTGAAATTTTACCTTTGGTCTATATGATAGATATGGTAGGAATCCCTCATGATTGGCATTACAGTGAGCAAGTTCAAGATAAATAGTGTCAAGATGACCATAGGGACCCAGTAGTTGGTTCTAATTTTTTTATTTAGTTTTTTAGTTATCTTTATTATGGTTGGTTAGTGTCAAAAATAAATCTACACTTTTTAAAACATGAGTGTGTTTTAGGTAAATGTGGGTTTAGACTGTGTACCCAAGGGTTCAAAGGGTATAAATGTGAGTTTTAATGATTTGGGGTAGTGAGATGTGGGAATAGAGGAAATGTATAATCATGGTTGGGGTTTTAGATTCATGAGAGGTAGTCACAGGTTTATGAAAGTGACCCACAAATTTGTTAAGGTAGACAAAACAATCCCACACCTATAGAGACATGGGATTAGGTTGGATGCCAAGAGATTGGGTAAGTAATCCACATGTTTTTAAGTGTTGGTAGGATTAGTAAATATCATCTATAAATACATGTGTTGGTGGAGGGGGATGCAACATCATAAGAGAGGACCATGAAGTTAAAGGCAATGGACTAAAAAGATGTTGCATCTCTTTAGCCATGAGATTATTTTTGAGACACACAGGTTAATAGGAGGGTGTCACAAGTTTGGTAAAAGGGAAAAATGGGAATGGACTAAGGAAAATTAGGAAAAAATAGGGATAGCTATCAGTGATTTGGAAAATTTAGGAATGAGGTTAGTGATAGATAAGTTGACATGGTGAATTGTTGATGTGTTGTAGGAAGATCTATCATTGATTGAGTCATGAGGGTGATGATTAATGATGTTGTGGGTGATAAATTATATGTGGTGATATTTTGTGTGTTTTATATATTCAATTTATACTATATTTACTATATGTTTTTGATTAGGATATACATAGTGTTTCTTACTACACTAGTCAAGCGATGGTATAGTGAGACTAGTAACTTTTAACTACTAAAAGGGGAGATGATGATCACCCTAGAGGATGTGTGGTGGATCTACCAATCCCAATCAAAGGTGACCAAATATAATAGTGGTCTTAGGCTCTAATGGTGATTATTATGTAGATGACATATCACATGAGAATAGTATTATATCTTGGGTGACTAGATGTGGGTTGATTATGTCAACATTAGAGGATGTACCAGTTGACTTTGACACTCATGGATCTTATTAGTATCATCCTACTAAGTTATAAGAGTGGGTGATTATTCACCATCAGTCTTGGATATGTGGTTTTAGACATGGGTGATAACCACTATATATTTACTTGGGGTCTTTTCATATTGGTGTAGTTGTACAAATACTTACACCTTGATACTTATAGAGGGGAGTGAGTGTTGGTGTCATAGCTATGCTTCAAATATGGGATTGGGAGCATGTGGTGATAGATAGTCCCATGGGTAATCTATAGGTGTGAGTTATATATGATCATGTTGTTATTATATGGGAGATCATAGTGGGCATGCATAAGGGCCATGTAGGGGACCTCCCATTCTATAGGTGTGTTATTGATGATTTGAATACGACCCAAATTTCATGGATACCCTATATGGGTATTCAATGGGGGTGGATTTAGGATGGATATCATACTTATTTTTTAACTAAAACATGTTATATCACATGCCAATAGGAAAATATTTTATATAGGTACCATCCTGACAGGGTGCTTCGGTAGTTTAACTAGTAACAAGGCATCACATAAGGTCTAAATGTATTTTCTTAGGTTATCAAAGAGAGGCCATTATGTGGGAAATCTATTTCAGGTATTTTTTTATTTATAATTTTGATTTAAAGTTTTTATACGCTATTATTAATAGTCTATGTATTAAATTCAAGAGTGTGGTGGTCACAATATGTTCCTCCCAAGTTAACTCCATCAATAGGATGGGATCCCAAATTAGTCAATCAAATTTGATAGGGGATACATGGATTGGGATAGAGGTGGAAACTGAGGGCATTTGTAAATTCACATCCATGTCAACAAAGGATTATATATGAAGAGGGAGTGGGAGGTGGCTAAGGAGGAGATGGAGAGAGAGGAGATGGAGACAAAGATGATTAGGGAGGAGATATGAAAGGCTCATAGGCTCAAACACAACTAGTACTATTTTTAGGATAGCCCTCAGGAGGAGACTAGGCTAGGACCTCTTCCCCAATGATATTTACAAAGGATAAAAGACTAATTGATATATTATAGGTAGATATCTTAGTAAGGACAAGCAATATTATTGTGTTAGAGATGTGAGTGGTATATCCATAGTTCAAAATGGTTGGCTCTTAGAGCTAGATAGTGACCCTATTAGCATAGGTGACTACACACTTGACAAAGATAGCCAATTTGAGGATTTAGGTTTCATATTTTATGTCTATTTATGTGTATATCCTCTAATGAGATACCTATATTACCACATTATAAGGAGAGGTGACTCAGTGAGATACCCAAATTTTCCTATTGCAAGTTTAGGTTATCCAGATACAATTGGCACATGATCAAATGACTAACCTATATATATATATATATATATATATATATATATATATATATATATATATATAATCACATAAATTCATTACATGGTAAGTATGTGATGCAAAGGCAACACAAATAAACTCACACTTTTCTTGTTCTTTATGCCAACTCTGTTAACAAAGGTCATAGGTTCATTGGCTTGATTTTTGATTAAAAGATTCATTGGATTATTCTAACTTATTATAATCTTTATAATACTATTTATATTCTTATTAACCTCCTTATCCAAATCTTAAGTCCCCTCAATGCATCTCTCACATCATACACTACTTCTCTCACCTTGACAGGTTCCTTTTGTAACCTTTTTTTTGCCTTTCCTCTTAGTACAAATAGGTAGAGGATTGATTTGAAAAACTAAGTATTTTATCAAGTACCCTCTATCTTTATATTAATTTACATAAATTTTATTTACCTATTTTTGTCTTCAAGTCACTTTTCTAACCCCTATTAGGTCTTTATTTAGGCCTATTTAACCCCTATCTCCACATAGTCTTCTATAAATGTACTTTTCCATACCTAACCACTATAAAACATTAATTAAATCTTCATATACATTTATGTATACCAAAATACAAAAATTGGATAATTTTCATCAGTTTAAACATAAGGAAAAAGGAAATTTGTCTTGAAACCCTAGTTCAGGGTCTTAGGTTATTGTGTAAGCCTGAGAGTGTATATTTTCATATCTTGAACTCCCAGATGAATTTCAATCCACTATTATATTAATTATGGACTGTATAAATCCTATAAAACTTTTCAAAAAAAATTATTTCCACATTCATGCTTCTGTTCAACAACAATCACTAGTTCTTGTCCTAACTTTATATGCAAGCACAGTCTGTAGGGGTTCGAGAGCAAAAATTTTGAGATTTAATCTTCCAATAAAGGTTTAAAAAATATATAAAAATATTTATATATTTTATTACTCCTTAAAAAAACTTATGTAATCATTAACCACACCCTTTGATGCCTTTGCTACACTTTTTTACAACACTCTGTATTTGACTATCTACACAAATATTATCTCAATGGGGCTATATTGTCTACTAAGAAAAGTGGTGTGGAAAAAACAAATAAATTACATAAACAAATTAATAAAAACAAAATATACTTATGAATCCATATTAATCATCATAATCACAACATTTTTATATATTTCGTCATTGAGCATTCTAAACATTGTCATTATTCATGTGCATATACAAGAAAATAGAGTTGTCACTTCTTTTAAAAATTGAGAGACTCCATCCATTATTTATTGGGTCTTGAACCACCTCATACATGAATTCATCCAAAAAATTGACAAGAATCCAAAAAATTATGATTTTTGTATCAAGTATAACCACTCTAGCCAACTTTTAACCTTCTAACAGCCACTTATAAGCAAATTTACACATTGGAACCAATACCAAAGGTGATTTTTATATACATGTATGATAGGATCTATGTATAGATACATGGTGTCTTAATTAAGTCTCCCCAATAATTATACACCTTGATGACTAATGAAATTACTCTTATCACACCCTAACTAGACCAAAACATTTTAAAAATTCAAATTATTGAATTTGGTGGCAAAATTCCAAATTTGAAAACTAGCCTACCTAAACACCTATAGACACTTGTAAAACATTCAAAATTGTGTCCTAATACTCTTAACACCCATTTAAACACTCTAAACATTCCTAGTGATCACAAAACACTTAATTAATCAAAATTTTCTTATACAAACATCAAAACGAGTCATCCTTAGTAGGATGCTCCCGTATCATACTACTACGGTGCAAAAATAACTTTCCCCAAAAAAATTTCCAACGTTTTTTGACCTCCTCATCAACATCTCTTTCTCAAGTTCACTCAAAATATGTAATATTACATCTTCCTAGGTCCTAAGGCCTATGAGTGATGCATAGACCTTCTTGTTCTTTAACCAATGCCACCTTGCCTTGTCCTTTGAGGTTACCTCTCTGAATGTTTATCTCCAACTTGATCGTCTTCAAAATCTTAGTGTTATCCTTGAAAAAACCTACACATGGAACACACAATTCAATCATAACCAACTCCTTATTTTTTATGAACTCACACTCTTGCACTTGCATGTTTGTCCTTGCAATGCTTGGATCTGTTTTTTGTTGGATTGTGTTTTGTTGTGTCATCTTATCATTTAAATTAATTTCAACTTCTTCAATTTCATTATCTTTCTATTTCTGATATTCACTCTCCAATTGATTAGTTTCTTTACTTCCCATATCTAACTCACTCATCATGCCAACATTCTCAACAAATTTTTCTAAATACTCCATGCTTTGTATGAAGGACAAGTGATGGGTAAGTCTACAAATATTCTTTCCACATGTGCATTTGAAAACAACTCTTCCTATTAGATTGAATATAATATCTCTTTGTTTCTTGAATTGAACACCTCAGAATGTTTCTCAAATACTGCACCCTCTTATTCTACTATCTTGGCAACTTATACTACATGGTCTTTTTTTTGGTTCTTGATTTCATAAAAATATACTCTTATCCTCCTTTTTTAAACTAATTTTTTTAGTACGTATTACTTCTATACAAATATCATGACACTACTTGGTGTCTCCTTACATGCTTGACTATCCTTCAATGGGGTTAGTGTGTGCTTCATTCCATCCTTATAAATGGTGTAAGGGTTGGATCTACTATCATGAATATCCCTCCTATCATATTATCATGGTATACCAAGGAATATGTGGCACACATAAATGAGAATTACATCACACAAGATTTTGTCTTATATCCACCTATCTACAAATCTACATAACATTGTTCATTCACTAGGACTTGATGACTATTTTGAATCCAAGAGACTTTGTATGGACTTGGATGTTTGTTACTATCTAATCCTAGTTTAGTCACCATCAAAGAAGACACTAGATGATATGTACTAGCATTATCAACTATGACTTTTCAACATTTACCTTTGCTCTTTCACATGGTCTTTAATAACATCTTCCTTAGTGGGGGTTCTCTCTCCTCACGACTAGTCTTCAAAATTACTCTCCTCATCAGCAATCTAGCCCCTATTTTAGGTTATTCTACATAGTTTAGCAAGGAATCTCCACTCTCCTCTTTTTGATAAACCACTTGGTTTATACTCTCACTCCAAGATCTACTTATTTGAATATATTTAGGGCACTCAGATGACCTAGTCCTGTAAATTTATTTCACTTGAAGCACTTACTAGAAAACCAATTGTTTCCTCTTCTTCTACCATATGATCTTCCACCTCTATATCCATATCCACCTCTACTTGATGGACTTTAACTCTCAAAACTTTTGCCAACTTATTTGATTTGACCTTCCTATTGATTCATATTACCTGGTTGTCCTCTTCCTCCTTGATGACCTCTACCTCTATTTTGTTGACTTTGCCTCTTATAAAACTTCTCTTCTTCCTTCAATTCAGCTTGATAGGCCTCCTCTACTATTCTTTGTGACAATATACTAATCTCATCTTGAATGACAAACTTTAGCCCATTGATATATCTAGTAACCTTCTCTGCATCCTCCTCTCTGTGTCCTGCTCAGATTGTTAGCTTATAGAATTCCTATGTGTACTCTTTCATTGTTATTTAATTTTGCCTTATATTTTTCAACCTCTTAAACAAGTGGGTTTTATATTCTTTAGGCATGAATTTTCCTTTCATCTTGGCCACCATTTTATCCCATGACCTTAACTTCTCCTTTCTCCTTCTTCTTTCTTTATGTATGCCATACCACCACAAGGACGTGTGACCCCTCAATCCTGTTACTTCAAAATTCACCATGTTATCTCATTCACCTCTTCATAATCAATGTACTTTTCCATATCTATGATCCAATCAACCATCTCTTCCACATTGAGACTGCCCTCATACATGGGCACCTCCATATTAGGTTTTGAAGTCACTCCAAGGAATGATCTTATGAAACTCTCTTCCACTCTACCTTTATCTCCTTCATCTATTTATTATTCAGGAGTAATCTCATCCTATCC